>JAEIIJ010007578.1:0-79506 GCA_018904815.1 Drosophila ogumai
TTAACTCGTCTTTAAGTTATTAATTAATGCCACATAAAGTGGTCGTTCGCCCCATAGTGCGCTGGTGGCACTGCCAGCTTAGCTTTGGACAGTTGGCCAAAAAGCCAGACACATCATTTTGGCTTAGCCAGTAAATGCCCCAGCGAAATGCGTGCAAGTTCAGGTATTTTTTCTTTTTTTTTTTTTGGGATTTTGAGTGCATTGTTGTCCGCTTTCATTTTCCGAGCTATTGGCTTTTTTAGGGGTTTCTTTTTAGTAATTTTCTCCCTTTTTTAAGAGGTCACAGACATAGGGACCACTAAAAGCTAAGAGCATCATAATGAGTAGCGCTTCGTTGAATCTTAGTGGATAAATGCAACTAACTGCATAAATCCCATTTATGACGCACAAAAAATTCAACAGTGAGTTCAATTTAATATTATTTATTTTATGCAATTGACAGGCACACAAAAAGCGGAATAAATTGGTGACTAATTAGTTATCGCATTATCAAAACTGTTGGTTTACAAACTAAGTAGACATATTTGCGCAAATTGCAAATTAGTCAGATAACCATTTTTTCACGGTAAAATTGTTTAAGTTACAAAAAAATGAAAACAGTGAAGTTTTCTATACAATTCTTGAATAAATAAATATGAAAATTAGGTAAAATATAATTACTACACCTACCAATATTTATTAAAGCTGCAAAGACTAAAGCCATGACAGGCAAACCTACAAAAAAGCGTCACAAATCATGCGAAATAATTAGTGGAATTATTGAAGCTAAAGATAATTATAAAATTATCTATGTTAATCCGTGTGAATTATATAAAATAAATTGCCTTAATACAATGAGCCTTTTTTTCACACCTGAGGGGAGTGCTGCTGTTGTTCAGCAGCTCTAGTGGACATCCCCCAAATCCACCCCCACTCACTATCCAAGTGGAAAAGGGCAAGTTTTTAATCTGATAAACATCGCCAGCAGCCCGAACACGAAATTAAATTAAAACTTTTTTTCTGCTTTTCGGGGACGCAAACAGAGAAATCGAATTGGCCAGGGGAATGGCGACTGCTGAGCAGAAGGGGAAGCCCCAGTCTGTCCGAGGCCACATCGGAATCCGAATTCGAATCCGGGAAGCAAATAAATGTATTAAATCAATACAAGTTACCCAAGGAGGAGCCGACTAGGGATGAGGGACTCGCCGAATCAAAAGTGATAAATCTAAACTGAACGTGTGCGTGTGTGTGAGGGGGAGGGGGAGGGGTCTGGGTGTGTGGGTGAGTGTGCCCAACACTTACAGAAATTGAAAACGAAGAAAGGCAGCCGAAAGGAATCCCATGTACTTCGGGCCTGCGATTGCTCCTTTGAGCTGCCGAAACTATAAATTTTATTTCCGTTGAGGGGCTGCCAATTCGAATGACACTTTAATTTAAATTCGCTCAAACGCAATTGCTGGCCACGCACCCCAGTGACAATCGAAGGGAGCCACCAGCAGCCAGCCGCCATCCTGTCCACATCCGCACCCGGTTTTCGGGGGCCATTCCATTGAGCAAGTTGTCAAATTGTTTGAATTTATTTATTGACTTGGTGGAGCGGCATTTGCATTCCAGTCGAGAGACTTTTGACTCACTGCCTCGATGGAGCCTCTTGCAACGCCAGCGGCAGCGGATGTGTAAGCTCACGCACCCAGGCTCCTTTTCAGTGTCCTTTTCCCTTGGCCCACTTCTATATCTGGGTGTGGATAATGAAAGTCGCAGGACTGCAGCTGGAAAGTGGTTCATAGTGGTTCGGAGTTTAATTATTTATTATTATTAAAATGTAATATTTATCATTTTGTAATCCTTGTGACTTCCTTGAAAATAAATTTAACTTTCAAAAATTTTTAAATATTTTCAGAGGTAGTTCTTGTGATTTAATTGATAAACAATAACACTTAATCCATCGATAGTGGCAGATTGTGGTTAAATTTAGAAAGAGCTACAAAATATACACATATAAATAATATATATATATAAAAGTATAAACTCCCCAAAAAATAAAAGGATTCTATTAACAGCTTTAAGCTCTCGCAACTGCCGCAAAAGTCGAATTTTAAAGCACACTTTTCTGCTTACGGCACAAAGTATCGCACACAGATTTTCCAACGATTTTCCACTGTATTGAGTGGCAAGCGGAAAAGCGTGCACAGAGACAAACAAAAAGAAAGGGTATGGGTACGTGTGTAATCATATGTAGGCAAGTGTGTATATGGGCAAACCTTTTAACTTTATCTCACATGCAGCGAATTCGACTCACAGACAGGGAGTGCGATTGTGTGTGTATATATATCGTTGGGGGGGAGGGGCTCTCCCGTTAAGTAAGACTCGCCGCCGGCATTTGTGTGTGTGTCACGCACGTCTCACTTGGCCACAACCCTGCGTTGGTCTGAGTTCCAGTTGACTATTTAATAAATCCCAGTTTTGTGGTCAGCATACCAAATTAATGCGATTTACTTGGCCAGCACACACTCACACAGTCACACAGGGGAAGGGAAAGTGTTACCAATAAAGAAAGAAAGGAAAATTCATTTAATTTATTCTAAAGATTAGCTATTCATTTCACTGTGTTGGCCCCAAAAAGTGCTCAGCTCCGCCGTCGAAGCAGAATTGTTACACCCTGCGGACGCGGCGGCCAGAGCGGAATTTAAATTTGTCCTGGCCAGTTAGCAGGTGTGCGTGTGTGGGTGTGTGTCTCCGGGCGTGTTGGAGGGAGTGTGAGTGCGAGGATGGCCAGGAATAAAACTTGGCAACTTCTTCCTGGCACGTGTTTGACTTATGCGCAGGACAAGTACCCAAAGTTTAAACTTTCTCCAACTGAACACAGCTGAACAAATACAAATTATGTACTGGGCTAGTTGTTACCTAACAAATAAAAGAATTATATAAAATTAAATATAGAAAATGTGGTAAAGTAAAATATATTAATAATAAACACACAGAAAGCCAAGAATGCTGTATTTTAAATAATAAACATGTTGCTGTCACGACACTACCGCCTTAAGTATTTATATTGATTCAGCCTTCATAATAACAAACTAGTAATAGTGTTAGGTTATATTACAAAAATAACTTTAATTTATGTAAAATTAATCATTCGTTAAAAATTAAGTTCAATGGTCTACCCGACTCAGTGGCCATAATGGCAATAGGGTATGCCAGCAGTCTCGGTTTCGGAATCACAATGCACAATGGCTGAATGGAAAAAAGTTTTTGCGAGTACAATGCCGGGCACCGGACACTAATGCCCGGCAAGTGGCCAGGATCGGGTCGGGTCAGGTCAGGGAGCTGCCGACAGTTGGCCGAAATCGTGGCCCATATGCCAGCGCAATTTCTGGAGAGAAGGGGAGCAGCAAGGCGGAGGTGAAAGGGACGGGTCTCTCGCCGGACACTCGCAACACCAAGAAATTATGCTAATTTCTTCGAATTCCTTACACATTTATATTATTTATTGTTTTCCTTTTTCGGAGCTCCTTCTTCTTTTCTATTCCCTTCGAGTTGAAAAGAAGTATTCAAAAGTATTTAGAGTCTTGACAGTTTTTTGTTTGCCGAGCAGGGGGAGGGATTTTCGAACTTTTTGTGACTTTCATTTATACTTCTTGGTCGGGAAAAATGTGTGGGGGACCCCAAATAAGAGTCACATTTAAAATACGTCTCTAAAGGAATAATCTGTAACTGATGTATATAATACCATTGATGATTTTCTCTCAAATTACAAATGAAAAATGCATTTTAATTGACAGTTACAGTGTTACTTAATTCTATAAATTTAAATAATATTTCCATAAAGTTAAAATTTGTCAATAAAGCTATTGATTTTATTTTCAAACTCAATTTAAAGCACTGCTTCCGAAGAGAATTTCATTCAAACGAGTATAAAGCTCTTTTGAAATGCAAATCCATGTGATTGAAGCCGATTAAGTGATTGGAAATTACGCAATTAACATTTCAATGATATATTCTTAAAGCCAGTTAATTAACTAGCCAGTGTGTCCATCACCTATCAAGTGCTCATATTTCAGACGGATAGAGAAAAGCAATCTCGTGTCTCATCAAGTAGCTCAACCGTTTCGCAATCAGGCTGCGGCTACAGCTACGACTACGGCTTTGCCACTCAACTAAGCTGTCTGCGAAAAGGACTTTGGACTCTGGACCGGGCCGGGGCCAGGACGAGACAAGGCCAACTGTAGGCAGCAAAACAAATCAATTAAAATAATACTGGCACACACACAAAGGAGGCAAAGACAGCTCGCAGCTTAGGCTAAAGTCCACTTCAGTCAAACTATTACATAATTAAATCACAGCAGCGCACGCACGCCCGTACATATACTCATAATAAATGGAGGATTATGTTAATCAAGCGGAAAAACAGACACGCAACCAAAGAGAGAATAGCAAAATAAATGAATGAATAAATGAAAGATTTTATTAATGGTTTATTTCTTCAGCCTCTCGCTGGCGCTGTCCCCCGGAGTCGCAAAAAAGTTTCAAAAAAGTCTAAAGAAAAAAATAAATAAGTGGACGCAGCCGGATAAAAAAAAGCAGCAAAAAAGTTATAAGCATTTAGCTTTGTTTTCCTTTGTTTAAATAATTCATTAAATTAAGTGTACCGAACAATCAATCAAGTAGCATTTAGTTTTGTCGGCCAACACAACGATAATGAAATCCCGAGAATCCGTTTGACTTTCCTCGCTTCCAAATAGGAGCTAAGTTTTTCTTATGAGATTCGCTTCACTTTGATAAATTTAAGCATATTTTCACAGGGACATTTAAGCTGCTAAAATATCTGCTGGCTTGTCTTTCACGTTTTTTTTTTTTTTGTAGCCATTTTATTTAACTCCACCTCTAAAATATGACAGGCTTTGGGCCTAAACAGCTACAGGATCGTCACAAAACACAGATAACAAGCAATTTTGACTTTCTAAATGTTTTTAATTCGATTTCAATCTTAAAAATATGGCTTTACTGGCTTTATTCCAATTCCCAGTGACTTTTTCTGGTAATTCCTTCAAATATTGAATGAAATTATTATATTTATTTTTATTTTTGTTAAGAGCGTTGTACCTTTGGGTTTTGACTCCTTTTAAATCGTTCCTCCATCACTGGGGTCAGTGAGACTGCGGGTCTAAAGTTGGCACTTTAGGTCCTGGAGCAGACCGAAAGCAGACCTCGGGGCCTGGGACCAACTAGCTCATGCATGCAGTGCAGCTGAGCGCTCGGGGTAGCTCAAAAATGCGCATAAAAACTAGAAAAATTGTGTAGATATTTCCGAAACAATTCTTTACACACAGAACAAAATAATAACCTCTTAAATGTAACTCTTAGTTTCTGATTGGTTTAATAAAAAATTAGTTAAAAAACACTTTAAATAAATATAATAATATTAACAAAGGTTCCTTATAACCATAAGATATTCACAATTGGCATATTATGAATTTTATTTTGGTTCCGTGCACACAGATCCTTAGATCCACTGCCCACTAGCTCACATGGCTGTCGCGAGGATGTTGAGCTCTGCGGCTCGTCTCATAAGCAGTTGCAAGTTATTGGCTCAAGATTTCCCTCGACAACGCTTCCTGCTGAAAATTCAAGGAGAGCGCCGGCGGCGCCACCATAGTTTTTGGTGCTGCGTCACAGGGAAACACGAAAAAACATATGAACCAACACACACCGAAACACAGCCAACAAATATGCGAAACAAATGTTTGCCTTGTGCTTGCATTTTTAGCAACATATTTTTATAAAAATAATGTGTTGTAGCGCAACAATTTCGGGGCCTTGCCTTCGCCTTACTTTCGTTAAGCATCAAGTTTAGGTTAGTTTATAAACGCTGGCAAATAGTTGCCCACGGTCCATGCTCGGTGATTTTTCAGCAAACTTATTTACTGGGCAAATAGTTGCACTCGTTATAAAGTTAGCTTCTCGAGTGCCAAATAAAATGCCATGCCTTGCACTGCTTTCCTTTTCAGGCATTTTACGTCTTTTTTTTTTAGTAACTGTGTTTTTTTTCGTCTTTTTTTTTAACTTTTATTTTTGTGCATTCTGTGTTCTGTTAAATATTTTGCGACTTTGTGGCCTGTGTTGACTTTGAGTGCAAAGGACGCTAGCAAATAAACATACATCTTTCTGAGAGTTGATGCATTTCTCAAACATGCTTTTTTCGGTCAAGGTACATATTTGTTAAGTGAAAAAGGAATACAAATTAAATATTATTATCTACTGTTGTCAGAAAATTAATGATTTTTAATACTCACGGTATTTAATATTCACGGCATTAATTATTTCTAAATCACTTGGGCGTATCTATATCGTTGACAGTTGCTATCTGATATTACCTAAATTCACCCAATATTTTAATACAATAAATATTGTTGTGAAATTGGGAAAATGTCCAAAAAAGCACTTGTTCCAGCCGAAGATCAGAATCTAACTGAATCCAAGTGGCGGATTTCTCGCACTTTTATACAGGAAAAGTCCATGAAAAAATAAGGAAAAATACACAAGCCAGACCCTCGATAATGGCACGCCTACGCCACGGTTTAAGCAAAGAGCTAATAAAAAAAAGTCAGGAATCTAATCTACAGACTGACGTGGGCAACCTAAAAAAAAAAACTAAAATTGTCTATACAATATTTATATTTTCGCAGTTTTGCCATTGTCCTTGAATATCATAATATATAATACAACTATTTTTTATTATTTAAGTTTTGGTGTTGTTTTTATTACCAATTTATAGATTTTTTTTCTCAGTGGTGCCAAGACTAAATACATACAGCTCAAAGCACCTATATCAGCTCTATCCTCCTCTGTTCAGTTGACCATACGCAAACCGATTTTCACGAATGCCTTTGTAAAAGAGTATCAACAAAGTGTGTAAAGTCAACATGGAAACCCTGTGAAAAATGCTACTACTGGACTTCTGGATACGGGATGAAGCTACGCCAAAACCATGTTTTCAAAATAATGGCAAACAATGAGCCTAGCAAAGGGAACGAAGCCAAGCTTTAAACAATTCAAGCAGGCCAAAGATGGAACCAAGTGAATTTATTGGTCCAAGAACGAACATTTTCACCATTTCCATTTAATATTATATATCTTAAATATCAAAATGAAGAACTGTAAAGACACTTTTAAATATTTAACTCACAACTCGTAGCTCGAAAGTCTTGTTATCTTTTCCCACTTTTAACACGAACCTCGAATATTTTTATTGGCCTGCGGGAATGGGCTGCCTGCAGGCAGGCCTTCAATTATTTAAGGTCTTTATAATCGAATAATTAAAAATGAAAAATTAACGCATGAAAAATGCATTCTCGGCTCAAATTTACAGGGCAACATCGGGCGAGGGAAAAATGCCAGTAGAATCATTTTTATTTCTCCTTTATTTGCCCGCCTTTCCCCATGTCCTTTATTTTTTCCTTTCGGGCTCCTGCCTCCCAAACACTTTGAACTCACACATGGACACGCAACACGAACACATGCACATGCAGTTCACGGGTAAAAATAATTGGAGGATATTTCGCATACTTTATGGTCGCAGTGGGAGGAGCTGAGCAATGCCAGGATGTGCAAGGATGCGGGACCCAAACACATTTAATGAAAACTGCCTGAGTAATTAAATACATGATGACAAAAGTGGGCATACACACGCTTGCACTCGCAGTTTTTGCAGAGGTTTGTATAACGAGAACATCGAAGTATAAGCGGAAGAAAATACTCTTATTTATATAGGACTTAAAATAATTTAAGTTGGATTGGTTGCCCTTAATTGTAGCTTAAATTAAACAAAGAAACTTTGTTCTCCTTTCGAAACCAGATATATTTTATTTCTCTAAATCAATATAATTATTAATATTATTATTTCATTACAAAACAGTACATCGAGTTATCACTCCAGAAAATATTATATTTGCATTATAAAATAGGTAAAATTAGTAAATTAGTACAACTATTATTAAAGTGAAAGATAGAAAAATACAACCTTGAAGAGTACACAAACTTCTCTCACATTTCATCCATTTTATCATTTCGATTTAATTCAACGAAATATACAAATTATTTATGGCATACAGTGGTCATCGGCAAGGATAAGAGATATCCGGGCCGAGTCGCAAGGATGCAGGACGCAGAGCCACGGCTGACTTGACCCCGCACACAGTCACCATTTTCACGCCCGCTCCCGTCACATTATCGGTTGGCCATTGACAGAAGATATTAAATTAAAGCCCATTTGCCACCCTAATGCGTTAAAGAGCCGGGCTTAATGAGCCCGCAGCGAGGCCTGGCGAGGGGACAGCTGGAAAAGCTGGGAAAACCTGGTGGAAAACCCACAAACTGAAGTCTCACTCACCCCCGAAACTTGAACTATTTACGAGTTGGTCCGTGGCCTTTGTTTGCACTTCGGTGGAAATTATTTGCCGAACTGGGAGACAGGGAAATGTAAAATGTGTAAAACTCGCCAAGTAGTGTCCGGCACAAAGGCATAAGAAAAATTCCAAACAAAACTTAATTATTTTGCCAGGGCAGAGGGGGCGAAAGTTAAGGGAGGAGGGAGCATTTCCCCAAAATGGGAACAGAAACGGGACAAATTGGCCAAATTTGCTTGACTTGCTGGCAAGTTTGCACTCGTATTTGCCGCTCTTTGTTTATATTAACTGAGCAAGGGTGACATTTTTTTCTTCCTGCCTTCCATTTGCCCGGTTTTTCGTTTTACTTTTCAGTTTCTTTAATGAGGGTTTAAGTATTATTTGCCCAAGGGTTGCCTTTGGCCTTTGTTTAACTGGCGGGTCTTGGCCTCTACCTCCGTCTCCTTGCGTTTTCTAAGCCGAATACCTTGTCGCCGTAATTTGAGTGGGAAATGCCTGGCGAAAAAAGGTTTGCGTGTAATAATTTTTAATTTTAATTTTTAGTTCGTTGCGGCCACGAAAAGTTTTCAGTTCCCCGAGTGGCCCCGATTCTTTTTTAGCCACTTAAGCGGGCTTAGGGTCGGCTGGAGAAGGAGAAGGTCGGGTGCAAATAAATGTGGCAACAACGAGTGACCGGAGTGCCTGTACTTGGCGGATCCGAGATAACCAAATGAGATGTCGCTGGCGGAGTAAATAACCGGCCAAACTTATGACAAAGGCCCAGTCCAAGTCTGATGTCATTTGCCAGATTACTTCTGGCAGTTGTGGGGCGATTTCAATACAAATTCACTTAATTGTTAAGGAAATGGTAAGCGGAAGGGCTTTGAGGCCGCCCCCAAACTGATGGCCGATCAAGAAGATAATTTTTTGTTAAATTTTGGATACTATTTCGTGCACATTATAGAGGCTGACCCAATTTGTATACCCTTCCAGGGTATCACAATTTAAGTTAGAAATTTACAACGCAGTGAAAGAGACTTTTCCGACCCTTTAACGTGTATATATTCGAAGAACAACTTCCTAAATATATATTATAAAAATTAGCTTACTTTCAATAATTGAAATATTAGCTAAATCCTTAAAAAAACAGTTATGCTTAAATGTTTAATTTCACTAAAAATTCACTTTATCTTTTAAATACAGGGCGAAACTTAATTTAACCTGATTTCTGTTCAATACAACAGCAATCAAACGGAGTTGTAAGACAGTTTGTTTTCCGCTCATTTGCTACTTTTCCCCGTATTCTGTTAAAGCAAATAAAGGCCACGCCGCTGTGCAGGATGTTGATCAACAAAGGCTTCAATCAGGCAGCGCATTGTGAGCTCTTTTGTCTCGCAACGGACCTTCCTTTCCGCTGCAGGGAGACGTAATTTGATTGACTGTTTTCCGTATAAATCATGCTCAGACCTCGGTCAATCGATTATTTCAACAATCTTGGCGAAAACATTTTCGCTCTCGACTCTGACACTCACTCCGCGTAATTATCATTATGATGAGATGCGGAATAATTTGCCAACAACAACACGAGTGCACGAAAGGACCAAAAAATTGTTTGACATTGCCATCCGAGAAACTGAGCGGACATAAAAGGAGTGGAGTTCGGGGGGAGAGTTGGGGACGAGACACATAAAAGTAAATTCCATTTTTATTAATTGTCCGCTTTCCTGTTTGCCCTCGGATCGGTCTCACCCATCGACGTCGTCGTCTTTGGCCACGAGCTCGCACCGAATTGTACTTGACTGGCGGTGGAATCGGTGGAATGCTCTTCAAGTGGCGTCCATTGAAACACTATTGAGTGGAGAACGGCGGTCCTGTCGATTCCGAGGGCTTGGCCCTTAGTCTGGGGCTGGTCCTTCAATAATTATAATTTGTGTACTTTAAGGGGCGGCGGCTGGAAGGGATCAGCTGCCGCTTGCACGGAAGCAAGCATAAAAATAATTTTAAATCAGCTGGATATTTACCCAAAGCCTTATTTGATTTTAATTGATTTTTTTGCAAGCGATATTTGCTTTTAATTTGCCAGGACGAAGTCGCTGCGAAGCCTCTGCAGACATGTGTGTGTGTGTTTGCCCATAATTCGACTGTTTGATCTGGCAAAAAATATATGTATATATATTCGTACATTTGCACAGCCGCGTGGATGGATGGATGGATGGGCGTATTTTAATTTTATTTGCTTTTTAAATGAAGCGTCATTGGCCCAAAGCGAGCGCAACTGATTGTGTCTCTGCCGCGAGCGATTGACAATCAGCTGGCTGGGGCTGCAGTCCATAATACACACCGTCAAGCAAACCCTCGTCGCCTTTCAGAAAAAAAAAAATGCCCCAATCACAACCCCAGCTAAAAATTAACCTCAATGCAAGTTATGCGTGCGCCAGCAGCGAATAAATAAGAAACGAGCCAACGAAAAACACAAAGCGAAAATGTTACGATTTCTTTTGCTAGAATTTGGATACTCTCTCTCTATGATATGTTTAATTTATTTTCAATAAAACTATTTACGTATTTACAAATACATTCTTAGTATGTCTAATAAAATGAATTCAAAATATATTGAACTCTTCTAGAAAATAAGCTCAGTTTTTTCTGATTTTTAAAAACATTACATTTGTACACTTAAATATCAAAGATTTCTCTTAAATATAGAATAATCTCACTGATCCTATTATTAAAGTCATTGTTACAACATTCAAGGACTAGTCCATATAGTCGCCATAAATGTTGTACAGCAAAAATAAAGGAAAATTTTATTTACTTTGTTTCTTTGCGCGCCCGGAGCTACTTAAGTTCTTGGCTTTTCCCTGATTTCCCACTCCTGTTACTCCCCCTATGTTTTTTTGTTGTTGTATATCGTAAAATATTTGCGTTATTATGCTAGTAATTTGTCCTCCTTTTTCTGTTGTTGTTTTCTTGCCTTCGCCAGGACGCTGATGCTGATGCTGATGCTTTCGTTGTTGCTGGCTAGTTGGCGGTTGGGTTTACGTCGTTGTCGTCGCAGTTCGGTAGCTCATTTTTATTTCACTAGCCCCGGGCGGGGATGACAAAATCAGGACTTGCATGTGAGTGCCGAGTCCTGTGGCAGCTTTTCCTGCTCTCTCGCCAGCTCGTCATAAAATGCCAAGCATTTCCCAGAAACACAAAGAGTAACAACGGCAACCAGGGATACTGACATTAAAACTAAATCAAGCACTGTCGACTTTTCCTCCACACTGGATTCCTGTTTCTCAGAAAATTTCAACTTGTAGTTTAACTTTGTTTTTTGGCAAAAAGAGAAAACTAAAAAAAAGTCCAAGATGGAAAGGAGAGCCAGAGCCAATTTGCTTAAGCTGGCAAATCGGATGAGGAACTATGCCCGGACACCGGCATTTTAATGACCGTCAACTTTGACAACAACGCATAAATGGGCCAACAATTGGGGCGTTAACGGAAATTGGCTTAAAAAGCTATAAAAATTGCTCAGCAGCTCGGCACAGAGTCTGGCACATTTATTGGTAAATAAAGTTCCGTTCAAGGTATAAAAGTTAATAATAAATTGAAACAATGAGACGAATTTTGTTGATCTCTGCACTCGCCGAGACGCAAATCTCGTCCGCTTTTTATGGCTGGCAATAAAATTGGTAGAAGAAGGGCATATGAAATTAGCCCCTGAAAAGGAAGTGGATTTAATTAAACTCCAGAACGCAAGCTGTTGATTAAAAGACCTCGACGCCTTTGCATTTGAAGTGTATTTATTTAAATTTTATTGAAAATCAAAGAGCTTTGTTGTCAGTTAAGTATTTGCTTTTAAAAATTATTTAAAAACTTTTTCTTTCTACTTAATGCCCCAAAAAATGCAAAATTTAATGTATTGTAGTGCCCAAAATGTGCTTCTCACTTACAAATCACTTTTTCATCACTTCAACCCAATTTCGTTAAGAAATGTCACGTTAAATTTTTAATTAGCCCACACTCAGGTTATATGCATAAGTGGAATAGAAAAAAAAACTCCAAGAATATCAGACATAATTAAATATTAATAAGGTTTGCCAATTAAGAGGCTATGGAAAAATTTTCCAGCACGAATTTCCACGTCTATTCATGTCACCAAATTATCCCATAAAGTGAAAAAGGTAAAAATTTAACAGAAATTGGCCAAGGATGTGTCGCGGGCCATGGGCAGGGGGATAAGTGGCAGAGGACATTTGCCCCTAATAGATGGCAGTCTTAGGCGTGTGTATCGTGATTGTTATGCTCCTCGCCTCGCAGATGAAGACGCGCAGTGCGCATGTGACATAATTGAAGGCGACACGCGGCTGCCACGTATGAGCAGGTGGTTCCTGCTCCTGCTCCTGTCTGTCTGGGCCTCCGTCCAATGGAAGATTATAATGTACGCATTGCTTAATTTGAATGGTGCGTGCTGGGCCCAAAGTCCTGCCTCCTTCCGCCTCCTGTGTCCTGCGTCCTGCCACCTTTGAAATGCTGTCAGAGACGCCAAATAAAATTAAAGGCAGCCCCAGCTTCCCCTGCTCCGGGGTCACAGATAACAGGGCACTCATGTTTTAAAAATTAAGCGAAAATAACGAAATTAGCATAAATAAGCGGCGCTAATAGGATTTCCTTTGTAATTATCAAATTGCCAGGCAGCTGCCAGAAAGGGAACCGGGTATAAAACATGAAAATTGTAAAAATAAATTAAAGAATCGACCGGCTTTAAGCGTCACCCACATGCCGCATCCTTTTGTGGTTGAAGTAAAAAAAAAAAAATGATGGCAAATTTACACACATGTTGGCACCTGCTTTTTTCTCTGTTTGTTTGCCGATTTCTGTTTTGACGCCTGCGCTTGTTTTGTGGGTAATTTATTGGCCTGCTCGCCAAAATCGATTTCGCATTATTCGCGTGTATCAATGCACTGGCTAATTTGCTTAAAAGCATAATTAACACGACGCACCCAGCGAGCACTTTATGGGTGCACGTGAGTCGTAAAAAATTCCCAAACACGCGAGGTGCAAAAGACATGGCAAAAACACGATGCGAATAATAAAAAAAAGAAAGAAAAAACAGCTGTAAATCAGCGCACAGAGCAGACAATGCCAATAACAAAAACAACTTCGACAAAGCTGCACACCACACGGCGTATACGTAATGAATTTTTCGTATGTTCTGCTCGTCGTCCATTTTTCGCGTTTTTTGTGTTTCAATTTTAGTTGAAACAGGAAGAACCTTTTGGAATGAGAGTATTAAAACGCGATGATGCAGAAATTAATGCAAATATTAAATAATTAAGGGTAATATTTATATTTTTCGTAATGTTTTATTTGTAGTTGAAACTATAAATCAACTTTGACTTTAATTTTTTGCAGATTAACTTTAGCTATAATTATGTCTGTATAAAATCCCAAATATTTCAAACTTTGGCTTCATATTTCTGGGTCATAAATTCCTCGGTTACCTAAACTTCTTGGCTTTGCTTCAAGCAACACAATTTAATATTTTAATGGCGAACATAACTTTTAAAACTTCTCTCTTGACTTCTTGGATCCAAAAGTGTTTCACGAGTCTCTTCCATTCGCTTTGCTGCCAATTAAAAATGATTAGTTTTGAATTGTGTCATTTATTTACAATTCGAGTTGTGTGCCCTTTCTGATGGCGAAAAGTGCGCAAACCTTTTTACACCCAGTACTCAACGTACTTGTTTAATTCTGTGGTAATTAATTAGCCAACCCGCCCATGCGCCTAGGCCCATTCAAATTGGTCAGCGGTCCTTGTGACTCGGGAAAAAGCTTTTCCGGCAATGCACGTAAGCGTTTACCTATAATTTTATGACTTTATGAGCAGACCGTGGGGCGGGCGGCTGCTTGAAATGGAAAATGGGAAACTGGGAAGCTGGGGAGTAGGTACCCGGTGTTGCCTGTAAACAAAGTTTTTGTTGGGGGCCAAAACTTTTCTAATTATAATCTACATAACTTAAATTTGCAAATGAGACGCGAGGGCAAAGGCGCTCACAAGTTCGTGGTGCCAAGGCATGTGAAATTAAATTATGTCTGCGCCATGTATGCGAGTCTGGCAGAAAATAAAAACAGCTGTTGAAACGAAAGGTAAATACCCACTCGGCAATCGGTTCGCAAAAGCCAAAAGTCTGGCATTGGCAAGCAGTGCAGCAAAGAAAAATCCAAATTGAAAATTTCCATAGTCGAAATGGAATTTTTGCAGCATTTTATTGATTGCTTCATTTAAATATACATACACACACATCCCTACGAGCGGGAGAAATACATGGAGGCGGCATTTTCCTTGGAGCCGAAAAGTGCCTACGAACTTTCTGCGTTTATCTTGAAAAATCATCTAATCTTAGCTAGACTTCATATTTTTCCCAACGCTAAGCTGCCTGCCATCTGAATGTGTATCGCTTTTTGGTGTCAGTTCTGAAAAGCATAATCACTGAGAATTCGCAGGAAATAATATAGAAATTAAGTATTTCTGGAAAGCTATACATTGTGTTTTTTAATACGTAAATTCATTTTGTATACTAAAATAATGTTTAAGAATACGCATATACATACAGCTCCTCATTTCAAGGACTATTTCTTTAAAATTAAAAAGTACTTAAAAATATATTCAATAAATACAAGTTTAAATGTTAAATACGTTTCAGAACTTCTCAAACCCACTAGTCTTTGTATATATTTTCCTATATATTTTTAAAGTGCCGAGTGAAAACCTTTTGATTTTTTAGCGAAATGCGTTTTTAAAACACAATTACTGAGCCGTGCAAAATGTGTGTTGTGTGCCAGTGTGTGTGGTTGGAACCTCTTCGTTGGCTTTTCCCAAACACCCTTGGGCATATTTTAGAGGCTCATGTGACAAATTGCCCCAGCACGTGTATCGCATGCTCATTTCTGGAATATGCCTGATTCTGTGGCTCACTGGTCTCTTTCTTTTGCTGCTGCCAGGACTTGTTCCCGCTGATATCTTTTAGTTGCGCACACGCTGACAAATCCAATTCATTTTTTGCCGCCTTACGTGGCGTATACGTAATGGGCCAGCAACTAAAGGTAATGCGATGGCAGCTACCTGCCTTCGTTCTCCGTTCTGATTTCATGTTTATGCATGTACACTCCTCAAATTGGCTCCCACTTCAATCATTTTCATTTTCCGTTGCCACGTTGTTCGTTTTTTTAGTTTTCCGCTGGCATTTTCTGGTTCCATTCGCTGGCGGTCCATCAAGTGGAAGGCAATCGAAAATTGGAGCTTCGCAACAAAATGCTCAATGTTCGGCAAGGAATGGCCGGAGTCCACTTCGCCGGAATGATATTGTTGCAACGATGCCCGGCATCATCCAGCAACTGGCAACAATTACGCGCCGCCTTAATTGCCGCACAAGACACTGAGCGAAATTTACATGGATTCAATCACATTTGGAAGTGCAAAGCAGAAAGAAGCCTTTAAAAAAACGAAATGCTGTAGATTACAATTATTTACAGATCATAGATCATGTTATAATCGGTATTTAATCGCAAATATCATTTATCATTTATATTTAAGCCAGAAAAACTGTCCCTGTTTCCCTCAGTGTGGGCGCACACTCGTTAACATGCCGATGCAACAGCGCCAACAATAACATACCCATTGAGTAGACATGCGAACGGCGCTGGGAATGGGGCTGTGGGCATCGGACCTGAAATCAAAATCATTGGTGTGAAAATAAACTAATTGAAGAAAAATTTCATTTGCAGCAGCGGCAGCAGCAACAGCATCGCCACTCGACGCACCGCATCTTGTTGCATTTGACCCTGGGTCAAGTTGCAGGCGGACCACGGCATTCATGCCATGCCCTGCCATGCCTGGACAGGCCACATCCCCGTTCACGACCCCCACCGTCTACATCCACATTCCATTGCCGGAACAGGAGACATTGGATCAGAAGGACGGTGCCATGGAGCTGAAGGCAGACCAATGCGACGTGTGCTTACTTATCAGTTCAACCAATCCCCTGCAGTGCGAACACTCGGCTCAGTTCTTTGTTCGAATTAAGTCAGGCCAAGAATTAGAATTTATGTTTTTTGTTTTTTTTTTTATTACTATTTTTGCTATTCAAGAATTTTTATTGAATTTTATTTACCGGCTTAGGTTTATTTTTTTAAGTCCCTTTGAAATGTTGTTAGGAGAATAAAGTCCCCAACAATTGTTTAAAAAAAAGCTCTTGGTATCACTACTAAAATATATAAATTACAAAATTGTAACTCTATTTAGTTTTTGTTTTTGTGCTCAAATTTTAGTTTGAAAACTTAGAAACTTTTGGATTGATTTTAGTAATATGCATTGATGCAAAAATTAACACAACTCTATGTTAAATAAAAGGTTAAAATATATTTTTTGATTTTTTATTTATACTTACACTTGTAAAACTTAAACTGAACCTTGAATTGATTGGATGTGAATAGCTAAAATAAAGAGTTTTAATCGCATTTCATTCATCGGCTAATTTCTATTGTTTCTCATTACATTTTATTTGAAGAATAAAATCAATCGTGAACAAATGTTATAAAATTTTCTATTGTTTTCACTACCAAAATAGAAATATTTTAAGCCGCGACTTTCAATAGAATTTTTGAGCAGACACAGTGCAATGTGCGAGGGGAAGTCTCGAAGTGCCCCCTCGGTGCTCTCTTCTTGCCGAACAATATATTCCGGGAGTTGCCTGCCGACCGGCCAACTATCGCAATGAATGCATGAAAAACTACATAACGGTAATGTGCAGTTGCCATGCAGCAGTGGACCAGTGGCAGGAGCATCGGCAGCAGCAGGAGTAGCAGGAGAGAGCAGCAGCAGCAGATGTTGCTGATGATGGCGCCCTGAGTTGTATGCTACACTTTTTGCACGACGCTTTGTGTGCCGACGAGGGCGTGGCACATATCCCTCGCTGTTTATTTGCCACTGCCTACAAGCTGCCAGCGGCTTATGGGTCTCGAATGCTGTGGCAACATCCAATGTAGCTGCCACCGTGCAGTTGTTGCCATCAGCAACAGTTGCGTGAGTGCAGCAGAGTGTTGGGTCCGCCAGATAGATGGACAGGCCGACTGGCAGACCGTAGATATTGCAGCTTGTTTCCAGAGGACGAAAAACAATACAAAAAAATGATGAAAAATATAACTACGAAAGGCGCTCGCATGGATTTTGAAAAATTTCCACTAATTGGAAGCTCAGCGTTTGCACTTCAAATGGAAATTCATCGAACGAAATTGGTATAATTGATACGTATCAAGGGTCTATCGGCGCTTCATCAATAATGAGTGGATAAGAATTTCCGCGTCGGAATCAATGAATAGCAGAGTTCCTTTCACAATGTTCTTGAACTAGATTGCAATTATTGAAGTACAAAACAAAAGAATATATTTATACTGTAACATTTTTTTAATTTATTTATTTACCATCTATGTGAGACATTTATATATCTCTCTCAAAAACTAATTTAAATTGAATACTGTCTCACACTTTAGCCGGCAGTTTTGCCAATTTTTGGCTGGCCCGGCCACAAATCAAATCTCTGATTCTCGGGCTCGATATGGAAGAGGAGTAGCTCCGCCAACTGAACTAATTTCTTTCACGCTACGGTCTGAGTTATGGAGCTTAAATTGGTTGGCCCCGACCAACACCAGGCCCCTTGGACCACAAAATTTGCATTTCCCTCAGGCCCCCGCCGACGTCTCCTCTACTATATCTTTGCGCTCCTGGAAGCGTGGAGGCATCTACATAAATGTGGCTTTTCATTAAAATCTAAAAGCATAAATCTAAAAAGTGAAACCAACAATGCCAGAGCAGACGCAGGCGGACATCTGCGGTGAGAGCTGCTCCCCTCGTCCCGTTCCAGGATACTGATTTCCACAGGATCTGTGGGCTGACTGTTTTATGCCTTGCTTCCTTCCTGTCTGTCGGTGTGTGCGTGGCAAAAACTAATTGAATTTTGAAATTCAAGTCGAAATTAAAAAATTACCAACAGCCAGCCGGCCGCATTTGGCATTTGCCAGTGGAAATAAACTGTAAAACGGAAATGTATTTGGCAGGTGGAAATTGAAACTGATTGAATTGTAAAGTGAAGCATAAAATGCCTTTGCCTGCGCGCTGTTGTTCCCGTTTTTGTCGCTGTTTTACAGCTGCTATCACGCCCACCGCCTCACAGTTCCCGGTGGTTCGTTATTTTTCTTTTTTTTTTGTTATAATTTATGGTTTTCGATTTTAATTTGCGCACTTGGGCGCGTGTTTTATGGGAGTTTAACTTTTTTTTTTGCATATTCCTGCGTGCCTTCTGCGTTTTGTCACAGTGAAATGTGGAAAAGATTTAGAACGAGAGCTGATTGAGGAGTTTTATTATTATTTTAAATAAGTTTCAAGGGTCAAAAAGAATCCTTAATAAATGTTTATTGGTTAATAATGCCATATTTCTAATTTTGCGCTTAAACAAATTTTAAATATTTTTTTTTACCAATTGATTAGAAAATTATAAGCTTTATTTATATTTTAATAAATTTACAAAATGTAAATTAGCCGAAACCACTTGAAATCCTTTCACAAAAATCCCAATAAAAAGCCTTAGTGAATAACTAACCCTCGCTGAAAACACCAAGGCATATGCATTATGATTAGCGGCCATAATTGAAGTTTAACTGCGCGTGTAATAAAAGCGATTTTTGGCCATTTGCAACGCATTAGCAGCATAAATAATATGAGGCAAAAGTGTGAAAATAAAGACACGCGATATGTTGTGTGGCTCCCATTTCTCGGCCAAAGAAAAGAACCTCACACACGCGAATGAAATCCAAAGACATTTCTCAAAAAAGAAACCCGGACGAGAAGGCGGCCCAATTTTTGATGAGTTGAGGATTTGGGGCACGCGAAATGGGCGCGAGAAAATGAACGAAATGCGATATTGTACAAAGGCATTAAGGACGTGCCGGCATTACCACGGCCATAGACACCGACTTATATGCGTTTATATATATGGCTGTGCCCCAGACCGCAAACAAACGACGGCGACTTATTCATTGCACTTGCCATTAAGGTGGCTCTCTCTGCCATTTGGCTATGGCCACTGCCATTGCCTCAGTCATTGCCATTGCTCCACCGCTACACCGCCCTGGTGATATATAACACGCTCATAATTGGTCATAAATCTGACAAATGTAATTTGTCATCACTCAAGCAGCTAGCGAACCGGGGCCAGCATCACCCCAATCTCTTTCAGGGCCCGAAAAAAAAACATGCCATGAAGAAAATGAGGTTGGCGAATAACGGATACCTGGTGTTATGTTTTATTTATTATTTTTTTAATAGATTTATACTTTAAAATCATAATATTATATCCATACTTTTGAAATTTCTATAGTCTTAGACTTTAAGCAATAACTTTATAAATTAATGCAATTAAAAATATTTGCATTTCAAAAGAACAACAAATTTTATATATTTTCTAAGTATTTGTAGGGGTTTCTTGTGGATTCACAACCCTGTCCCGACCTCAAATCCTTTGAAGTATTACCCAGCACATACCGATTTCCTCGGCTTCTCCCCTAGTCGATCCCCAGACCCATCTCCGCCCCTAGGATAGCCGGACTTGGTCCGAGCTATGCTGAAGTGCCAAAATGAAAAAGGTGCTTGACACAAAATGTCAGCTGGATATTTTTTATTGCACAATCACAACATATACACAAGCAGAGCCCTCACACTCGTACACGTACGCATACTGCGACACCTTCGGATATGCCCAGAAGCAGGCAAGGGCAATGCTTTTGTTTTAGTTTCCGCCCGACACGCACATACCCACATACCCACACACCCACACACCCACACACATATACAGACAAACAATATTTTCGAGCACTCGACACATAAGCCACAAAGTAGTTACTTTTTACGCACCTCAAGCACACTCCGGAGTCCGGTCTGGAACCCGTGATTGTTTCCCTTTGCGCTCACTTGGGCTCGTAAATATTTTACAAGTTTTGCCGGGCAACTAATTTCAGCTCTTATAAATGACATATGACTCACTTTTTCGAGAAGAGAGGGACTGGGGGTGTTGTTGTGGAGGGTCCAAAGGCGATCCAACATCTACATTTCATTATAAAGGACTTTCAAAGTGGCCCAAGCGTTGTAAATGGAGTAAGTGCGTGTTTCTGGTCAGGGCATTGACTTGGGCATTAGGTTTTAATGGTCGGCAGCAATCAATAGGCCATGATAATTTATGGCGATTATGTTGGCCCAATGCCGAGAAAGTTGTCCATGAATATGACTTAATATCGAGCTCAGATTTTCCTCTGGAGAGAGGTAGGTAAACACATTTTAATCGCCAATCTTTGCTAAGTAAATATTAAGCAAATTAATGGGAAAATTAAACGGCATTATAGCTCCTCTCCGTCTTTGCTTCTCACAAATGAAATCTACTTTATTACAAAAATATATATTCTTAATGAAAATAAATAACATCACTTCAGATTATGCAAAAAGGTAAGTGGAAACACCGAAGTATGATGCGTCATCCACTGGAATGTCACATATACAAAAGTCTCCGCCACCAGGTAGAGAAAAAGCGAGGTGCGAAGCTCATAGCCACTCATGGAAATGTGGAGCAAAGTAGTGGTCAAAATGAGGAGCATAAATAGCATACAAGTTTCTGTTGAAGCCGTGGCAATTATCTACGAAGAAAATTTAGAATAATATTGGGATAAGAGCAAAAATAACATCCTTACTTTAGAATGGGAATTGTAGCAGTCGTGGTAGTACAGAAGCGGAAAGGCCAAAAAGACACCATAGGTCGTCAGGCTCATCACGGCCCCGAAGCTGGCGTCCCACATCTTCCTCAGCTGCAGACCCTTGATAACAATGGCCTCACTGAACATCTCACCCAGTCCGAAGTACATCAGGGCGTTGAGATCGGGCAGCAGGTCGAACCGCAGACCGATGTACTGCCAGGTGAGGTTCTCTATCTCGCGACTCAGCACACACATGGCCATGGAGCTGATGACCAGTCCCAGCAGAGAATAGAGCCACACATGGTCGGGCCGCCTCATCGAGTGCGTTGAGATGTAGACCAGCAGAGAGGATGTCCAGCAAACGATGGCCACGACAACGAATTGGACTGCATCGAAATGATAGAAAAGGCACAGCACTGGCAGGGCCAGAAAACAGAGACAGTTGATGTACTTGACCCAACCAATCAGGTAGCGATCCTTCGATATTACCGGAATAAAGTGGGCTAAGACAAAAAAGATTGGTACCTATGGAAAGCAGAATTAAAAAAGTAACAAGACAGTTTTCGACGCTGAACGCCCTTACCCACCATTAAGAACCTGTATACCACATGGCTGTCCCTCATAATCTTATTGCCATTCACTGTCTGCAACCAAATGTGACGCCTAGAGTAGATTCTTTGCTTCGGATAGCTGCCCAGGATCTCATCATCGCTTTCCATATCGGAAAAACTTTCCTGTTTTTCTTTTTTCTGAAGCTTACTTCTTGCAAAAGTCGAATAAGACACCGCCAGGATCGTAATTAGGACAATGCAAAATATTAATATGTATGCAAGCACTCTGAGCTCCAGAAGAACTAGGTGTTTACTTGACTCCATATTATCCGTGTGGATATAGTGTTTGCGATTGCTTACAAGCATCAGATAGAGTATTCCCAGCATGATAAATATTATGCAGGACCACAAGGTAACTCCTTCAACCTTATATCCTCGCACGCACAGCACCATAATCCCAGTCAAGAAGTGCCTCATAATGTCCCCAATCAATTTGGCGAACTGCAAGCGACTCAGTTTCTCCACTTTAACATTGCAAGTCGGCCAGGCACTCGTGTAGTAGGGCATTAATAGACACGGTCCAAAGAACAGGTAGGAGAAGCCGAACTGTGTCATCGGAGTGAACTCAATGAGCGTTACTAGATTCGGAAAGAAGCTGTGAGAACCTAAACAATAACAGGTATTGCTGTCTATTTTATATCTACCCACAAGTACTTGGTCGTCATATACAGCAGGCTGAATAGTCCCACCAACATGATTGCATTGCATAAGCCATAAACTGGCAAAAGGGACAGCTTGAACTGGCAGAAGAAAATCTTCATAAAGTCAATGAGATTTACGAACAGCCCACAGCTAAGTGTGTTCGTCACTAGATTGCAGTACTCATCGGCATTCGGAGACGTTTCCTTGGGCAGCGAACATTGAGTCTGAAAATAATATTTTTCTAGATATTTAATAGTTAAGGGAGGGAGATCCGAGATGTTATGTGTGAAGATCCCTGTACTCGAGTACTTGCCACATTGGATAGGTCCACAAATTCCATGACTGACGTTTTTTTATTAATTTTAAGTGTTATTTTAACTATTTTTGATTTCCAAAACAAAGCTTGCTGTTTATTAATCTATGTCTAATATAAAAGACAGATAGGTAGATGGATGAATAGTAACAAAACCTACATTTGTATAGTTCAGTTTATTACTAACTAAGCTTTATTCACTTTCAGTACGTCTGCTTAAATAAATGTGTATTTTCACACAGAACCTCGCCTCCAAAGCTGGATGGCTGCCAAGGTGCAGATGCAAATGCAACGCCTTCGAAATGGGTCAACATAGGGTTCATGAGCGATCGCCGGCGTCATCGCCAACGTGACGAGCCCCAAGTACGCCGTATATCTTGATATTTATCTCCGGCGACTGCCCATGCCCCGACTGGCAACAGCCAAAGATTCGGATTCCAGCCGTAATGAAACTAGATGCGACACATTTGTCAAATTGCCGTCGCATCAACATCAACACCGCTCCAGCACATGATATTCTCCCTTTTAATTTCTTGTTTTTTTGTTATTGGACTGCAAGAGAAAATCTGAGAGCTCGAGCTCGAGCTCGAGCTCGTCTCAATTAGCGTCAATTGAATTATTACACGGCGACACTCATTCAATTTTCAGCGATGGGGGACCAGGCCCACAGGCTAGTGTTGTCAGGTTGTGTGAAAGATGAGAGTGAATGGGAATGGCTACTGGCTGGGTGAAAGGAGTATGCGAATGCCCTTTTGATGCATTTTAATTTCACCAGGAAACCAAGTTGGTGAAGTCTGTAATGGCATTTAAGTAAGCGCAGGAAAATCTATATTTATAAAATTATATTACAATAAAGAACTCATAATTTACAAACTAAAGTTAAGCTTATATGGAGTAGGTTTAAACTATGTTTAAACGGATTTAATGAGCTCTGTTTTCCAATAACTAAATAATAAATAAAAATAAAAAGAAATTATTAAGCTTTGTAATTGAAACCTTTATCATTAAAAAATTGAATACATAATTAAATAACTTTCTTACATTTATCAACTTTTAATATTTAAAAGCAAAATTAATTGAATTTAATCATTTTAATAATTTTAAATATTATTTTGTAAATTCCCTTATTGAACTTATTTGTTTAATTATGCCTATTTATTTCATAATTTTTTTTTAAGTAACATTACTTTTTACTCTTAAGGCTATTTTTCCAAAAATGAATCACTAACCTCCATAGATATACCCCACTTCTGAATCGTAAGGCATCGGCCCACGCATTTGTCACTTTCCGCGGATATACGCGTCGCAGTTGCGCCGCATGCCGCCAGTTCGTCCGCGCCACTCGATCAGTTGGGATCAGCTCCGATAAGTTCAGTGATTTATTATGCGATCCTGGTCCTTGGCACTCAGTCTGCTGCTCCTCGCAGCCTCCACATTACACACCGCCGAGGCACGCGGCGGGAGGGGTCGCGGTGGCGGTTCCTTCGGCGGCCTATTTGGCGGCTGGCGCAAGTACAAGAAGCCCTCGTCGTCGGGCGGCGGTCGTCGTGTGGTCAGCGGATCTCCAGTGCACACGGCCATGACGGTACCAAAACCACCGCCGCCGCCTCCACAGCCACCCAAGCAGATGATGGTGCCCAAGCAGCAGGTGCCCAGCTATCCGCGCCAGCAAATGCCACCGGGCTACGGCTACGGATCGTATCCAATGGGTCAGGCAAGCGGAACGGTTTATGCAAGTCCCCAAGCCCTGCCACCGGGAGCTGTGTTTCTCTCCCAGCCGCCGGTGGGAATGAATCGTGGATTGGGAGGTGAGTCTTTGACTTATGGAAACGGTGCAAGGTTTCTTTTAGACCTTTCATTTCGATCTTACTTTAATTTTGATCCTAGAAAATATAGCAAAGAGTACGGAATTATGAATCATTATTATTTTATTATTAATTTGTTTCTATAGTTTTCTAGTTGAATATTTTATACGTAATAATAGCAAGCAACAAAATTTTCCTCTTCATGTAGGCTCTGGAGACTTCCTTACCGGAATGCTGGCGGGTCACATGATGAACAACATGCTCTTTGGCCACCGTCACCATGGTTCCCATATTGTCAGAAATCATGGGGAGGGGGAACAGGTCGTTCAGGGAAACGGACGCCAGATCATCATCGTCAACAATGGCCAGCAGCCCGAGGGAGTGGCCCAAAATGAAACTACAATTTCTGGGGAAGCATCCGCTGTAGTTCCTCCCGAGAATCCTTTGACCGATGAAGAGGCAGGGGAGGAGGAGGAGACTGTGGAGGGACACGGGGATGGGGACGAGGAGAGTGCACCCGTGTCCAGCGAAGAATCTCCAGACCCCGAGGCAACCCTGCCACCCATGCTCGATGGCGGAATCGTTTGCTTTCCCATCATGCTGAACGAAACAGATCCCGAGAATCCAGATGTGACGCGACAAGTGGAGCGTGTGGCCTGTTTCCCAGTCCCACCTCACAATTCGGTGAGTCCGTCACCCTGGAACCAGCCAACCACTGAACCCCCCATTGTCGCCGGCGATATTGTGGGGGGTATAGAGGCAGGTGGCTCGCTGGGTGGCTCGGAGGGACAACACGATGAGGAAGGAGGTGAGGCCGTCGAAATGGCCAGCTTTGTGGCTGGCAGAGCTGCCAATGTCAAAACGGACTCCTCTTAAGTTAAGTTTCTGCTAGGAACTAAGTGTTATGTAAACAAAAATAAATAAAAGCCAATAAGTAATAAGAACATATTTTCCAAAACTAATTTTTCCAATTAAAATATGAAATAGCTTTCTAAAAAGAAATGGGAAATCTAGAAACCGAATTCTATCAAGTAATAAAAAGGATTAAAGAATTACGCGTACGCCCAAATAGGAATATTTCATTCCGGCGAGAATAAGGAGAGACTAAAATAGAAAACTCCAGGAATAGAACCCACGTCAGAAGCACCCCGGTGCCTCATCAACATGCTGACATTTGTGGCAGGACTCGCCCTTCTTCTAGTACAGGTAAAAAGGCATTGTCAAAAATATACTACTTATTTTGATTAACAATTATATTATCTTACAAATATATTAAACTAGATAAAATAAAAAACTCAAAAATTGGTAATTTACAACCCCAATATCCTAACGTTTGTTTTCATATTTCAATCAGCAATAAAATTTGAAGGATTTCTTGGTCTTTTCAGTGTAAGCCCGCTACAATTTGTTATGACTATAATACTTTTAGAACAAAATCACCATAAATGTCTACAGTGTAGAAATAAAAAAAAAATAGGGCAGCAAAAGGGGCTGCGATGTTGCGGCGACGTAAACTGTGACGCTGACTTTGACGTTCAAGGCAAATAAACCCATTAAAAAAAATAAAAAAGCTAGCTTTTATATAGGGCTTGAACTAGAACATACTTGACATGCAAAATAAAATTAATAATTTTAAATATTGATTAATAACAGTGTTTATATAGTCTAAAAAATTCAACTAAAAATAAGAGAATTTAACCAATAATCAAATATAATTTTAATAATAAACATAAATAGAATTTAAAGATATTGTACGTAATAATTAGCACACCTCTGTTTTCACAGTTACAGGGTATCAAAATAATTTAAAAAAGAGACGAAACAACGACACGAGCTCAAAACACCTTCGCCAGGGGGGTAAGTGTGGGTGAGCGATGATCCAACAAAAGCAATGAAGCTCACTTGACGCTCATTAAGGCCCCAACAACAAAGTCGTGTCGATAAACCAAATGAAAAGAGCAACAGAGAGGAAAAAAGCGACAGAGAGTGAGAAGAGTATATGACCATTGTTTTCATACTCTTCAGAGCAGGCCCCCACATGCGATATCATTCACACAAGTTAACCTAACTTAAAATACAAATTAAATAAAAACCTAGTAATATATTTTTATATGACAAAAAAATATATAGAAATTGGGAAATTATCTTTACATCTTTGTAGGTTTTTCAATGTTACAAGTTTTTCCCTTCCTTGAAAGTACGTCAATCTATTATCTGAAATTATATCTTAATCTTTAGGCCCTCATAATTCCAGCGTAAATGATTTTACAGCAGCCGAGAGATAAACCTATTACTGCTTAGATAGCAGATATTCCCTTTGGAGAGGCGCACCAGAAGCTAAAATTAAATAAAAACATTTTGTCTGAAGAGCCCAAGAGACAATAAAGCAATGGCATATACATATTGACAAAAACACAAACAAGAAGCGCAAGCGATGGGAACTAAAAATACACTAAGAAAAAATGTCAAAATTTTCAAAATTGTAATTTATTCAGCTATTATTACCAGGGCTGGCATTTACTACTCCATAGCAGCAAAATTCATAAAAATATTTCTATGCTATTGCTACCGCTCTCACTTTGACGAAATGAAATAATACGGGAGTAGCGTAGTTTTTCAAACGCTGATTATTACATTTATATTTATTTATATTAAATTTACACTGTATTATGAAAACTCTAATGAACCCTTCAAATACCCATTTATATCTGATATTAATTAATTACTACTTTGACAATCCAATAAAATAGTTATGTTTTCAGTTTGCTAATTTAATATACATATTATATTAATATTAAATGTATGGAATTTACAAATAAATAACATAATTGATTGTGCTATGATTAAGGATACCTATTTTTTAAAATTTGAATATAAAAGTATATTTGAATTGGAATTGATATTTTTTGTTCTCTGTGCACTGACCACTGGTGACACCAACAACAACAACAAAAACATGTTTGTTCCACTCTCGCGGTCGCTGCCTTCACGCTGCCGCTGCTCTGCCGCCGTCCGCTCCAGAGAAAAACGCAAAACGCGACCGATTTTTCAGCCGCAGCTCAGTTGTTCGAGAAACTTTGCACGACACAAAAGCTAAAATCGCACGCGGCAGTAAACAGCAAGCGGAATAAACAGTAAAACAAAGTAAATATTAAATAAATTAGTGTTTATTACATTTTAAGCCGAGTGTGCTGCGGGTGCTCCATGTTAGGAATACAAAATTCAGTTTCCAATCCACAATTGTTCCGGACTTTTTGTACAGTTCAAAGCAGAATTTTTGCATTAATTTAGCCACTAATTGTGGTGGGTTTTGTTTATTTATTTTTTGCAATGCCTGGCCGACTTGAAGGTCACTTCAAGCAAAAGGAAACCCATATATGTACTATATACTATGTTTGTTGATGAATGTCAGACATATTAAAAGGCAATTCCCAAATTCTTTCAATCCACTTTGGTGTTCCTTCTATAATATTCCAATTTTGAAAAATATTTTAAATGTATATGTCAACAGATGCCTTGTGTTGGTATCTGGCATAGCTTTCAAGTTTTGAAATATCCAGAATTTATATTAATTGGTAAGCTTTTGTTTCGTGCACTCAACAGGTTGTTTTAAATATAGCATTTTCAGAGTCCCATTTTTTATGACATTCTACAAAAGAGGAACACTTTGAAAGGGCGGGAATAAATTATATATGCATACTACCCCAGCTTAAATTTATGCATAGTGCAGTGGAGTGTAAAAAATATCTACTATAAATATACACGAGTAGCACTATTAGATCACCTTTCAGTATAGGAACAGCTGCTTCGTATCATTAAAGCTGAGGGTAAATATTGCTTTAGGTAATATCAAATAGTTTGAGGCCCGTTTTCTTAATATAGATAAAAAAAAAACATTTCGTGGCAAAAATATTTTGGAGAGTCACCCACTCAAAGCCCAAAAAACACACATAACTAACCGGCTTTTAACGCCCAATTAATTTTCATTTTTATACGTATGCGGCATTATGGTCTCTGGTTTTGCATCATTCTTCCCATATATTATGTAAGGCTTGGGCCACGAGCAACTCTCTCCAAGGCTCAGCCCAATTGTGAGTTAATGAATCATTTGTTGTTATAGTACTTATTTTTACCATTGTATTCATACATTCAAACTTCGATCTGTCGCTAATCTCAAATAGCTTTGATCTGTGACATTGGCAAGGCGATAAGCAGACAATTTCTAGACCGACTCTTCCAATGATGCTCCCAATGGGCAATCGTATAATTTCCAGAAAACGAGAAAACGTATAAACAAGCTTGGGGTAAACAGCTTCGTGCTAAACATTTTCATGTCCATTTCCCCATTGACGTCATAGCCGCGCATGCGCTGCAGCTTTTGTCAATTTCGATGACTCACTTGAAACGGGTTTATCACGTTTTCAGCATCGCTTGCAGTTTTTCAGCAAGTGCATGTGTGTCAGTCGGCTTGCTATTATTATTACAGTTACAACTGCTGTTAAAAAGGTAGATTTAAATAAATTAGACTGTGTCACTCTCTATTGTTTATTTTGGCGTGATTCCAGGCCAGCAATTTGTAAGCAACTGTTGAAACAATTACTTGGGACACTTGAAATGTTAACGGTGTGAGTCGTAAAAGTATGGCAGGTTTTATAGAACCCCCAATTTGTGAATATACATTTTATAATCCTTATGACTATTAATGTTGCATGTAGTTAAGAATTAAACACTATTTAGAATAGTGCTTTTTCAAAACTACGGGTTTTTGGAAGATAACATACGGGTTAATCAATGTATTTCCTTTCTTTTGAATTGTAATGGTTTGATATTTATTGCTCAAGCTATAGTTTATTTATTTTTCTCTTTACCCTATAAAAGGAATTAACCTGTTTCTTAAAATATTGTTTCTAATAAATATTTTTAATAGCGTAAATCCTATAAATATCGCACGAGTACCTTTTTCATTGTATTATTTACCTTAATAATAATTCTTGACCTTTTTAGATTACGCCTTAGCGAGTCTTATTCAAATTCCAAGAAAATCCTATAATAATTAAAACACATTTCATTAGAAACCAACTTAGTTCCGACCAGCATGAGTCACATCCGTAGTTAGCCTTATCAGAGATGTTTGTTTTGGAAAAATTACCACAAATATGTTTTTTATGAAATCAATGCGCAACAAGTTCACACATTAATTTCGTTAGTACAACATTTCACGCCACTTTTAATTTAAGCCAACGTTTTTTCCAGTTCCTTTAGCCTTCTAGTCTCATAAAGGAGGCTTCCGTTCGCCTTGGTCACACAGACTTGACCTCCACACTCTT
Organism: Drosophila ogumai; assembly: GCA_018904815.1. Taxonomy (NCBI): domain Eukaryota; kingdom Metazoa; phylum Arthropoda; class Insecta; order Diptera; family Drosophilidae; genus Drosophila; species Drosophila ogumai. The sequence continues at coordinate 29,845 of JAEIIJ010007578.1, forward strand.
GAGTGTTTATAGTTCAGGGACTCGGAACTTGGGTGCTGGTGTGGGTGGGGAGCCAAGACCAGAAGTCAATGGAGCGTAGCCACGCGACAGGCGGCCCCAAAATCAGCAAGTTAATTACCATTAGGCGACCGCCCAAGACACGCATAACGCGCTTCTAATTTGGTCGAATAAAAGGGCGGGCCACTGCAGACCTCCTGTAAATTTTTGGCAATCGGGGCGTGACACTTGCGTCACTGTTGAATCGCTGAAGCGGCCAAAATCAGTGTCTGGAAGCTCAAGGGGAAGTAATCTTGATATTCTTAAGCTTCTCTAAGATATTTTCTCCTTAAATCGAATTCAAAAAAAAAAAATAATACTTTTGAAATTAATATTAAAATAGTTGGAAATAATATTCTATGAACTGAGATCCTTTCGTCCGATTTTTTTACAACGCGAAAAACAAAAATTGTTTGTATCCAAAATAATCTGAATTAAATTTTCTACGTAAATAAAATATGAGACTTCAAGCTCTTAAATTTCATGGAATCCAGAATAGGAATCCCGAGGGGAACCATGTCTCAGTTGGCCTACCATAATTGTGGTTTATTATTAGCGCAAATTGAATAAATTGTTTTTTTTACACAAACATAAAAATAAAGCCTCGCTGGCAGATAGGCACTGAACACCGGGGTGTAGCAGGGAACTATATCAACATTTTTAGTGCTAAGGTCGCAGCCTTAAATACCCTTTAAATACCATTTTAAATTTATAAATTTATAAATTTATAATTTCAAAAAATATATTTTATTTCGATGCTCTAATTACATATTTATTTTTTTGTCTAAGAGGTATTTTCCAATGAAAAATCTGATTGATTATTTTTTTAAACAATGGAAATTAAATATGAATGAATGAATAATACTCTTTATTACTAACTATAGAAATTCAAATAGCAATACTATAAACAATATTATTTAGCTATCAATCCTTAAAGTTTGTTCTTCTTTAATAAGAAAACATATACACATATGTATTTCCATTCAAAATTATTATAAATTATACTCCAGAAATTCGATAGGAGCTTCTCAACAGTCGCTCTTTAACTCATAAAAAAAAATATAAAATATTCCCGGAAGACTTGCTTGAATTGAGATATCTGTGTGTAAACGAGTGTTTCGTTTATTTCAGGATGACCATTTTACCCAGGCGGCTCAGTGGCAGCCTGCTGGTGGTGGGGCTCCTGGTGCTGGCCCTAACCACGGAGGATGTGCAAGCCAAGCGTTGGTTTGGCGGAGGCGGCAGCAAGAGCCGCGGCAGTTCAAGTTCCAGTTCCAGTTCCAGTCGAAGGACTTCCTCGCACTCATACTCTGCGCCTTCGCACTCCTATTCGGCGCCTTCCCACTCCTACTCGGCGCCTTCCCACTCCTCACACTCCGACAACGTAAAGCTGAGCTATGGCGGCGGAACCCACTCCCAGCCGAGCAGGGTGAGCAGCTCTCAGTCGCAGAGCAGCCAAAGTGCAGCCAAGCCGGCGGCCGCAGCCTCACCGATTGGCTGGAACGTGCCCGCTAAGCCCCAAGGTCCACCACCCGCTTATTCCGCCTCGAATCCTATGGGCGGGGCTCACACCAACATTCACGAGCGTCCGCCGGCCTACAATCCGGCCTACAAGCCGGCACCGCCCAGTTACTCGGCCGCCACCCAGACGCACAGCAACACGAATCTCCAGAGTCCAGCCCGTCCAGCTGCCGGCTCCAGTTCCAGTTCCAGTGGCAGCCACTACTACGGCGGAGCCCATACCGGCACCGGTTACAGGGGTCGCAATAACTCCACCGGAGGATATGGCTCTTCGGGCGGATACTCACCGATTACGGCCACCAACGCCCACAATGTGCAGTCAAGCTATCCGCGCCAGCAGTTGCCAGCCGGTGCTACCTACCACCCAGCGGGACAGTTGCCGGCGGGAGCCACCTACCATCCATCGGGTCAGCTGCCAGCAGGTGCCTCGTACCACCCGGCGGGCCAAGTGCCCCACGGAGCCACCTACTATCCCACCGGACACGTTCCAGCGGGTGCCACCTACCATCCTGCAGGGGCCTACCCCATGGGAGCCTCTTACCATCCCGCTGGACAGATTCCCCACGGAGCTACTTACTATCCGCAGGCCCCAGTTGCCGGAGGACTGCCTCCAGGTGCCACCTTCTTGCCCGCCGGAGGAGCCCTGCCCGCAGGAGCCACCTTTTACCCGCAGGCGCCGCAGAAATCTTCATCTGGCTTGGGTCTGGGTAGGTTTCATTTTTATTTGTATCTGTAGTTTATTTTAATATCATCGTTGTTCTTTTCCAGGCACTGGTCTCATTGCTGGCGCCTTGGGCGGAGCCATCCTGGGTCACGCCCTTACGCCCACTCAGACGCGTGTGATTGATCATTCCTACTCTGGCGGCGGCGGCGGCGGAGGCGGTGGCAGCAGCGGTGGCGACGACAAGATCATTATTATCAACAACGGACCGCCCGGCTCTGTGACCACGAGCGATGTGGGATCGGGCACAACGGTGATAAATACCGGAGGTACCCAGGCGGCAGCCTCGCCCTCATTGCCAGTACCCCCTGCTCCAGCCTATGCAGCTCCTGCATCTGGATCTGCCGCCCAGCCTGCGCCACCTGCTCCAGGGGCAGTCCCACTGGCACCTCTAGGTCCCTTGCCGCCAGCCCCTGCTGATCCCAATGCTCCTGCAGGAGCACCTCTTCCACCAACTCCCGGAGCAGCAGCCAATCCAAGTGTCCCAGTTCCGCCGGCACCTGGTGCCCCGGCAGATCCAAATACACCACCGGCACCTGGTGCCCCTTCTGATCCAAACGCTCCACCGGCAGGCGGCATCATTTGTGTGCCCGTTAAAGTGCCCGAACCGGATCCGACGGACTCCACCAAGACGATTGAAGTGGAGAAGATCGCCTGCTATCCGGCACCGCCGCCAGAGGCAGCTCCGCCGGCCAACGGAACTGCACCAGCCGCCGTCGAGGGAGCTGTACCTCCTCCCGTGTCCGCTCCTGGATCCGTGAACCTGGCTCCATTCCAGGTCACAACCCCCGTGACCGTTCCCGAGGGATCCGTGCCTCTGGCCCCGATTGTGCCTGGAGGCCAGCCGGATATTATGAAGATGCCGGGCCTGACCTCGGCTCGTCTCTCCGCAGAGTCGGGTCTCAAGGATGCCCACAGTGTGGCCGAGAGTAGCTTCGGTCACTACAGCCTCGTCTCCACGCTGGTGACCCTGCTGGTTACCTACTGTCTGCACTAAAATCCCATCCCCGACTCCCACCATCTTTCCTCCCTCAAGGACGCTGTGTCATTGGCAACCGGAAAGCTTTAACTAATTTATTGCCAGTCTTTGGACACGAGATTCGGACGGATATAAATATGTATGTCTAACCCTTGGCCCATCGGTCCCTTCATATATTTTGTAAACAAATCGAATTTTTGATATATACTCGTAGTTCTGTTAGACCTCAAAATAAGCCACCAATAAATGTAACAATTGAACGAAATAATTAACGGAAATACGTTTTAATGAAATTTTTATTTGTTTACTTTTGGGTATTGTTACTTGGTAATGATTTATCTTCAACTAGGATTCTAACAAAAGATGCATTATAATTTAAACCTAAAACTTTTTTGAACAATATGCAACTTTCCAACACTCTCAACTGCGCCCTCAAGTTTTATTTTTCCTCGCATTTCAAGGAAAATTATAAAGTGTTGGAGAATGTCGATAACAAAAATAGTTGTCAATACCGAAATGCAATCGCAGGGCGAAAAGCAAAAGTGAAAATTTTCAGACAACTATCAATTAAATTGAGCAGAATTTCCTGTAAAAAAAATAAGTTTTTCTCATAATGGAGTCAGAGAAGTACCAAAATGACCGGAACAAGCCGGACTATAAGCTGGGCGAGCGAAACTTGGATGTTAAGGCCGATATGGAGTTTATAGACATGCTTCTACAGGACCTAAAACTGGAGGCCGAGCCAGGGGTGCGCGGTGTGGTCCTGGATATTGCTTATAGTAAGTTCAATAAATTCAAGGAAAAGCAGCTGAAAATAATTTCAAGTTCAGCTCTGGCCAGGGACAAGCTCGTCGAGGCCGTGCGCTTCGCCAAGCTCTCGAATCGCACCAACCTCACCGTTGAAGACCTGAAAATGGTCCACCTGGAGGAGACGGAGGAACTGAAGAACTGCTTGCAGACCCTGAAGAACATGGATATTGCCCAGGAAATTATGCCCAAGCCGAACATGGAAAAGGGACTCATGCTGCCCAACTGGCGCAACTGTCAGGTGGGCGTGATGCCCGAGCTACGGGCTCCCGAGATAAAACCTACCCCAAAGGTTCTCCCCACTCGTCCTCCCATTGTTCGTCGTCTTCCAAAGGGCCAATCCATCGTACCGGTGTCTGCGGTGGGAAACACTGCTGGGCCACAGGTTAATGTTATTCCATCTACATCTAAAGGTCCTATAAAATTGCGGGTTACCCCTATGGTGCCGGGCTCGGAAGCTTCAGGGCCTTCTGCTAGTTCACCACCGTTCACCAAGAAAGTGCGGCTAATTTAAGGTCTAAGAATGGTGGGAATTGTACTTAGTATAAATTAAATACAAAACAAAACAAGAATATATTATAAAATTCAATAAAAATACAATAATTATTGTAATTATTATACATATGTTTATAATTTCAAAACATTCACTGATATGAAAGCCGAGGTTTACCTTTAACCTTTCAAGTTCAATGCCTGCATTACCTATCTTGAATCCATGAACAACTTGGCCCCAAGAATTTTTTAGTTTGTCAACAATATTATTTATTGGAGACTCTCCCTAATACCAGGTTTATTGTCTTTTCGATCCAGTTTCCGTACCTTAAAAGATTCGCAAAGACAGTTGGTCCCTGGCAATTTTGCCTACCATAACTCACCACACCGAACTGGACGATGCGCTTTAGATCCCACACAATCCTGGCTGTTAGGGGGCTACCGGAGTCCCCCGAGCAGGTGGAGCTGGACTGGCTTCCAGCACAGAGATGGGCGGAGTCCATAGTTCTACCAAACAGCCTGGCGCAATGGCTAACGGGGTAGTTATGCAAGGTAGTCTGCTGAAGGACGACACTGACTTGGCTGGACTTTGTGCGACCCCAGCCGGTGATGTTGAAACGCGAAATAATATTCATGAGATGCGCCTCCATTTTGGGTAAGACCCCCACGAGCAGGCATATTGGCCTGATGTGAACTATATGGGGAGAGGAATCGGTTCAAATTTATAATTAGCTGCTGCTTTTCGTATTACCGCTGTACTGCACAGTTTTATTTAGCTTGAGGAGAGCCAGGTCATGGAAGTGGAAGTCTGTGTATGGCACATAGGTGTACGTGTGGGTCACTGTAAAGTCCTTGGGCCCCGGAATACAGCCGTACCTAGTGCAATCTGAATTTTTGTGGCTTATGTCGTAATCCCCAAGACGCACTGTTCTATAACGATCGGAAATTAATATGGATTATAATCATAAAACAATTATAAAACATACTCACAAAGTATAATTGCTAGTGCAATGCGCGGCAGTTAGCACAAAACCTTGAAGAGTCTTGCAATAAAGCATTATATATAAGACGTTATTTATTTAAGTAATTACGAGAGTGAATCAGGGAACCTCCGCAAATCATCTGTCCGCGTTCAATAATGACTGCCATCCAGGGATTGAACAATATATCAGCATTTTGTCCGTTCACCACCTTAGCTGACGCCTTTGCGGCAACACATTGTGAATCCAGCAGGTGTGGGACTCCCCGAACGCCCAGAATTTTCAGGATCAGGCAGACCAACAGCACAGCTTCCTTAAACTTCATTCTTCAAGAAGAACAACGATCCAACTGACGGCTTGAGATGAATGCTTTTCGAATAAAATTAATCGAAGCCCAGGCTATCAGCGAGTCTTGACCCCGAGGTGTGGCGGCTTTATTATATTTTATTGTTCTGGGAAATTGAAGCCATAAAAAAAGAATAATATGTGAAATGTTATTTGAAATCAATGCCTCTTTTTTCATTTTGTAAATAAATAATAAAAAATAAGCAAGTTTATTCCCGATTTGGATCCTAGCCTTTGCTTTATTAACGCTTTTCTAAAACTAATTATTTTCTGGGCTGCTGACCATATCGTCAATGCACTGCGCAAAATCTTCCGAGAAGCGGTGGTAGTACGAGGGCACCTTGATGCCCAAGACACAGAAGCTCTGCTTCACCGTCTCGTTCCAGGCATCAACCATGGACTCCCGCCAGGGCTTGACCTCCATTTCTTTATCCTGGCAGTTCTTATCGCAACGCCAGCTGCAGAAGCTATGCATTAGGTCTTCGGCGAACGGCTTGATCTCCCGCTTGGCATTCTCAAAGAGGATCACCGTGTGATCGGCGCCGTCCCAGATCCCCAGCTCCTGGGTTGCATAGACCGTCCCGGCCACGAGGGCTATTCGGAAGAGCAGGAAAGCCATTACCCTAAATTTTTAAGTTTACCAAATTGTAGTTTTTGATTTTGAGAAATTTTGATAGGACTGGCTTGGCCTTCGTTCTTAAATTTGTATATTATGTAAATTATAATATATTTATTTTTACATTTATTGCACATTTATTAAATTCGCCTACAAGATATTTGACAGAGATCGTTGGATCGCCAATTCAACCTCCTCGATTTTCTCCAGAAGAGTATCATGGTGCGCCCTCAATCGGCTGACCCTCTCTCTTTTATCGGTCACCAGATTATTCGTTTTGTCAAAATCCATCAGCAGCAGGGGATAGTGCATTAGGCCGCCTTTATATCTCACCTCCCGAATTTGGGCCAGCAGTTGGTTGTGCTTTACATGGCTCTGATACACTTTGGCCCGTAGGTCGGAGTGCGTCTTCCTCAGTTGGAACAGCTCGTTCCTGGCCACCTGAACCGTGCGACTCAGCAACTTGCGCCGGCACCTCAAATGCGATATGGTGTGGATTTTGTTGCAAAACGAAGTGTAAAGTCGCTCCAGCTCCGCGGTCTTCACTGCAATTAAGTAATTTAAATATTTACAAGACCAAACTATATTTTTTTCTATTAAGATTTCTACTTACCACTTACGCTGCTGGCCAAACTGTTGACCTGCACTGTGGCGGCTTCATATGTGTGCAAAGTCAGTCCTTCAGCTATGGTCTCCGTTTCTTCGAGTTTCTTTGGAATGCAAAATTAGTTTCTTTATTATTTCTAGTCAGGTGACCTACCTTCATAACGTAGGAATTGATGTGCTGCATTTTGATCAAATTAAGGCGAGTCTCGGATATTTCATTTCGTTTTCTTCTCATTTGACGAAAGACATTTTCAAGAACCTGTTAGGATTCATACAAATCATACAATTTAGTTACGGTTTTGATGTTCCAAAGGACTCACGAACTCTAGGCGTTCCGGCACTTTAGTATGGGGCAAAAGGGTTTTCTGGATGAGATCCTCCATTCGTTTTATTTCCCGTTCATCCTGAGACTTTTTCTCTGCAAGTTCTGCCTGCAATCGGTCCCGCTCAGTCACGTAAATTTTCTGGGCCTCCTGCTCTTTCCTCATCTGGCGGTCCAACTTGTTGAGGGCGCTCTGGCAACGTCGCCAGCTCTCCTCGCTCACCGAGGAGCTGGGCTCCGGCGTGATCAGGGAGTACTTAAAGCGACGCAAGTGGTGCCCGGTCAGGATATTAATCAAATAATCGTTTTTATTTCTCTCGGTGTAATCTTCCTCGACTAAGGCACAGAGTCGCTTGAATAGCTTGTGCTTATCCAGGTTCTCTCTCCGCTGATATTCCGCTGCCTCTATGCGCTCCACCACTTGGTCTACGAGCTCGTAAAGGTAGATCTGGAGATTTTGACTGCTTAGCAAATATCGCTGGTGTTTCTCGTGTGGCGCTTCGAAGGACGACTCCACGGGTTGTACTTTAATGAATTCCTGTATGGGGTCCACCTTAACCTGCCGCGGCTGTCTGACCTCCTGCCAGTCATCAGCCTCTACACTCGACTCCAATTCCGAGTCTGAGCTCAGTGCTTTAGAATCTGCTGTACAACTATTTCTATGATCTTCTACGGAAAAATAGTCCAAGTCCTCGTGCAGCGATGTATCCTCTATGGGGTAGATAGAGGAGGTGGCATCTAGGGGATCTCGAAACTCGCCGATTTGGCTGCCCGCTTCCGCCGGCGATTGAGCAACAGTGGTGGTGGCACTGAGCTCGTCCCATTCCGGAATATTCCTGATGCCGTTTAGCAGGCCAAAGCGCACCTTTATGTCCCGGTCAGAGTCGGACTTGAGTTTAATCAAGCTCAAATCGTAAGTTTCTCCTCCGCTGAGAACACTGTCATCGGGGAAATCATCATCTCTGGCGGACTGCTCTTCCTCGAGCTCTTCGCTTTCTAAGGAATTGGAAGCTTCTATTGGCTCTGGCTGTATTTCCACATGTCCCTCGACTGGTCGCTTTTTCAGCTTGTATATTTTATAGGGGACAGGAGACCCGCTACGGTGCAAATCCAGGTTTAGTAGCCGGATCTTGCTGTTGATGCCTGCAGTGTGCCTTTCCCGCGCGGAAGGAAGCGAAGCCTGCGATATGGAAGCCTTGCTCCGAGAGGCAGATGTGTGCGTAGACTGGGATAGCGAGCTACTGTCCAAGGTGGGAGAGGATGCGGCTGTCTTAACGAAATCTGCAAAGTAATTCAACGAGTCTTGGTTGCTGCCCGGTATTGCCACGACAGTTTCGGGGGCATCCTTGCCGATTTTTGAGATTCCCTTAGCATTCCTTGGGCTCACCTTGCCGGTATGCTGGCCTTGGCTAACAGCTACTAATTTCGACTTCTTTGTCTTGGCCATTTTCCAGGGGGTCACAAAGAAAACAAAAATGCAACAACAAAAGGAAATTGAAATGTGCAAAGAACATTAAATCAACAAAACAACGAAACTGGTGTGTGTAATGAGAACATTTTTGATAGGAAACTCCCACCAGGAAAGTACGTTATAGTACAAGTATAAGAGAGAAAACACTGCAGCTCCTTGAAGGTGATCTCCACCAGGGACTGCTGCTCCGCCTCCAGGAACTCCTCTAAATGGTCGGGGGCGGGACACTTCCTGAAGAAAAGTAAGCAGTTTGCAAGCAGTTTGATCAAGCAGTTTGAATCTCAGTCAAGTTCTGCACCCATAAACGCAGAAATGGGCAGCACTGGTCGCTCTTGGCACAGGAGCGTTGCCAGACTTTGCGGTACGAGCTACCAAAAGGGCCAGATCTGTTTTCGCGTTCGAGTGTGCCCAGACGCCGCTAGGCCGTATTTCGCCTGGCCACACTGTTTGCTATTGTGTTTTTTTTTTTCGTAGTTTTCGTTCGTTTTTGTTGGGTTTTTTTCGGCCGCCATTCGTCATCGCTTTGGTCGACCTTTCGCCGCGCTGAAAGAACTTCCGGTCGCCGCTCTGCTTTTCCGCTTTTCCGCCTGTTGCTGCTGCGCGGGGCTGAAATTGGGGTGGAGCCGTGGCCCTCCCTCCCCCGCCCGCCCGACACCGTTCAGCTGTTGCGTTTGCGTGCGTGTATTCGTAGACTTTTGACCGCAAAAGGGAAATTTAGGCAACTTTAATTAGCCGAATTAAAGCCAAAAAGTGCCACCGAGAGACGTAAGCCACCACGGACCCTATATGCGATCGTTGCAGTTTATATAATTCGATTTGCTTTCCACCTTTGTGCGTTGTTGTTGTCTCGATTTTCTTCTCCAACTTGTTTTGCTCTCGTTCGTGTGTGTGGCGCGTGTGTGTGTCCCTGTGCGAGTGTGTGTGTGCTATTAATTTACGCTTTCTGCTCGGCTGCTTCAATTAATATTATTAGTTCTTTCTCTCCGCTCTTCGCCTAATTACCACACTTTTTTAGTTTCGCAAGCACCGAGATTTAAGCCGTTTTCCATTCCCCCCCTTCTGCATTTTTATTTAAATTTGTTCAATTGTGAAAATCGCGGTTTCTCAAAAAAAAATTGTGAAAGTTTCGTTTTCCCAATGCGGCGGCGGCTGCCTCGGCTTTTCAAACATACTCACACACACACACGCGATCGGAGGGAGATAATTAATGCAGTTTTTTTTTTTTAAACAATAAGCTTATTTCGGATTAGAGTTTCGGTTTTATGCTCACGTCTGCACCATCACGGTGAAAATCAAGATTAAAGTCGGTGTAATTATGACTCCCACAAGTAGTTTTGCCCCCAACAACCAGTCATTGCAACTTGATTTCGATTAGGGTCTTTAATCTTTAACTCCTATTGGCTCCCAATAAAGCTAGGCATCGTTATCTGTCTTTCAAAATACCTGTTAGATAGACGGCCTTGGCAATAAGTACCTGAGAAATAGATTGAATGCCTTTTAAGGCATACAACAATTTGGGTTTAGTTAAGGTTTATGTGCTTAACTTTCATTTTAAATTTTGTATAGTTTTTTAAATTAAAATTAAAGCAAACTTTCGTTATAAAAGCCTTAAACTTACCAAGATACTGGTTAATTATATTTTTAATATTTTCATTAAAAAGATTATCACTTTTTTAATACATTTTTCTAAGTCGGTTATGAGAAAATTATAAATTCTTTGATTTATTATGATTTTTAATAATTTTCTATATAGTAAAATCATGATTATCTTTCTCTTAAACTTATGGAAATTATTTTTACTAGCACATTTAAACATCTATACCGCTTTCTAGCCATATCTGGTTAACAGCAGTTTCACTTGGCGACCTTTGCCAATTTTAAATTATCGACAAAAAACGGTATCAATTCAAAAATCAGTTGATTAATTGTTAAACGCACAAATTAGAATAGTATTTAATTTTCCTTTGTTAAGACTTTATTAACCAAATTAAACGTTTAAGTCAAATATATGTTATTTTCTGCTATGTTGATTGCAATTTAGACAATCAGCAGACGAGTCAATCTAGAAATGGTAGCCTAAAAGCTTGCATATCGGTAGCTATGAAAGAATAACTATAAACCTACACCCGACTCTAGATATTTTTTAAACAAAACTGAGAATCAAATAAAGCCTCAACTTCAAAGATTTCCAAATAGAGCAACTCACAACCGTCTTTCAAAGTCTTTACCCTTTCCAGGCAGTATTATCTTTACACAAAAACCCTTTTGTCTTGTATCTTAATTACTCATAGTCAGCAGCCAACTGCAATGTTTGTAAACTGATAGTGTTTTTTAAATAAACAGTTTTATCAGTTTGCTGTGATAAATTATGGAAATTGAATTAAAGTCAGGTCTGACGAGCTATCTAATAATGCTATGAAAATACTACCCACAGCTTACCTTGAAGATGCTCTGATGGCGAAGATGGCATCGGGAGATCTTTCCCTGACCAGCACCAGCAGTCAGGAGGGTAAGCCTACGTCTCCTCCCAACCCGAATCTCCACTAACTCCACTACGTCTTATTCCAGAAGAGAGCTCGGAGTATGTGGGCTACGACAACACCCTCCGGCCGCCGTCCAACTCCAGCGGCAGCACCACAGCCGCCAACATGGCCAACAACAATGGGCCCTCGAAGGGCGTCAATAGCGGCGGCGTGGGAGTGCCAGGCGTTTCAGGGGGAAACGGGACCAAGTACGACCTGCTGCAGTCGCAGTACAAGGCCGCACTCCACGAGCTGGCCACATTGCGGCACCAGCACGCAAACTCGAAGCGCCGCTGCGACGAGCTGTCCAGTGAGCTGAGTCTCTACCAGGAGCACTACATGGCCGACCGCAACAAGTTCACGGACATCGTGGAGGAGAGCGCCCGGCTGAAGCGGCTGCTCCTGGAGACGCAGCAGCAGCAGCAGAACCAGCAGAGCCAGAATGGCAATAGCCAGGCGGCGCCCGTTGGCAGTGGCAATCCCTACTATTTTGGCAAGACGCAGGGCTGCGACGGCAGCTGCAGCGAGAAGATGGCCGAGCTGAAGAAGGAGCGCACCATGGCCGCCGTGGAGCGGGAGAAGTACAAGAAGTCGTACATTGAGCTGGAGAAGGATCGCAACTACTACCGGGAGAGGGGCGACGAGAACCAGACGCTCAAGGTTTTGCTATCCAAGGAGACCAAGAACGTGGTCTCGCTCACCGAGGAGCTGAACCAGTTGCTCTCCGAGAAGGACAATGTGCTGCAGGAGCACCAGAAGATGTCCGATGACCTGGTGCTGGCCAACAAGGAGATCGAGCGCCTCAAGAAGGACGAGCAGCTGGCCAGGGGCGAGATCAAGGCACTGCAGCTGGCCAACGCGGAGCTAAAGAAGCGCGACCTTCTCAAGTCGCGCGAGAGCTCTTGGTCGAAGGAGTTCCCCAGCGGCAAGGAGCTGGAGAACAGCAAGGAGCTGGAGAAGCTGCGCAAGAGCCTCGAGAAAGCCCTGTCCGAGGTGGAACGTTCCAGTCAGGACGCCGAGGAGGCGAAGCGCGTGAGGGACTGGGCCATCTCGCAGCGCGAGAAGATAGTGCAGGAGCGCGACTCGGTGAAGACGCTATGCGACAAGATGCGCCACGAGCGGGACAAGGCCATCTCGGACTCGCTGATGGCCATCCGGGACAGCGAGAAGATCAAGAAGCAGAAGGACGAGGCCCAGAAGAAGATCGATCTGCTGAAGGAGCAAATGGAGCAGCAGGAGCGCCACAATCTGGACAGCAGTGCCTCTGGCTCGCGCCGCAGCTTCCGCCTGAGCAGCTACGAGGGCGAGGATCTCCTGGAGGTGGAGCTGTGCGGCTACGAGCACAACTCCGACCTGGGCATCATCCTGGATGACAGCAACAAGCGGAAGCTGGTCTGCGGGGTGACCAGCAGCTCGCCCGCCTGCGGCAAGCTCAAGATCAACGATGTGATCTGCAAGGTGAACAACCTGGACTGCCAGTCACTGTCCAAGCGGATGGTCCTCGACGAGATACGCGCCTGTGCCCCGCGCTCGCTGCTTCTCGTCTCCCGCACGCGCCACAGCAAGCGGCACGCCTACTCCGTCCAGCTGAAGACCAGGGATCGCGACTGCCCGCACGGCCTGCAGCTGGACATGGGCGTGTTCATCGCCAAGATCGAGCAGAACTCGCTGGCCTTCTACGAACCGGAGCTGGACGTCGGCGATCGCGTGCTGAGCATTAACAACAAGTCCATGGACTCGGTGCAGTCCATCGAGGAGGTGATCCAGCTGCTCAACGATCCGCGCAGCGATGGCCTCAACCTCTTCGCCCTCAAGTATGTGCAGGATCAGCTTCCGCCGGGCATGACCACCTCCTCGGCGCAAACGGACTCCATTGACTCCATGCAGCATGTGTCAAGCAGCGGCGGTGGAGGAGGAGGAAGTGGAGCCAGCAGCGCAACCAAGCATCCGTCCAAGTTCGCCGAGTTCTTTTTCCGCAAACTAAAGTTCAGCAAGCCGGGCACGCCGGAGGACAACTTTGAGCAGGAGCATGACGACGCCATTGCCGCCCTGGACTCGGTGCTGAGCGAAAACAGCTCGGAGAAGAGCAAGGAGAATCTGTTCAACCGCAAGAAGCGCACCAAGAAGGAGAAGGAGGCCTCCAAGAGCATGGGCACCTGGCCGCGCACCAACATCTCGCACGACAATCCCACTGGCACCATGCGCGGCAACGAAAAGAAGCGCGCCCTCATGTCCCTCTTCACGGCGGGACCCATCAACGTGGACAAGGACGACGAGCTGGTGGTCGATGTGGGCGTTCCCGAGAAGCATACGCCGCCGGTGCTGATGCAGGAGCAGCTGCCTCCGCCCCTGCCGCCCCAGATGTCAAAGCCCTTGGCGCACATTCGTGGTGTCAATGGGAGTGCCATCAAGGCTCATCCCAACCGCAATTCCAATCCGGTGAGCTCGGGCGCCTCAGTGCTGTTTCCGCCTGGCTCCTCCGGAGGCATGCCCATGGCGGGATATCCAACGCACCCGCGACACTCGCTCTACGGTGGAGTGATGAGTCCCGAGGAGCCAAGCCCTCAGAAGCCCCTGCAGCGAGCTGCGCCTTTGATGGGCGCCAACGCCCGGGTAAAGATGCCCTCGCAGGAACGGTACGGCACCCGGCCCCACAGCAATCACCGCCTGTCGCTAAACATTACGCCCAGCGGCGACTTCTACCAGCCGAAGACGAGTGGCCAGCAGGCCCAGCAGCAGGTGATGAACGCCTCCGCTGGCTCCTCTGGCCTGGCAGGAGTTACGGGTCCGGCGGCCGGCGAGTTTCCGGTGCGCAAGCAGCAAGTCTTCGATGTCTTTCATCCGCCGCCACTGCCCAAATCCAGCTCCTCCGGATCCAATCCCAATGCCGTGTTCATGCCCCTGAATCCGCCAAGAGGCAGTCACCCGCTGCCCGGGGGCCAGCATGCCGATGTGGTGTCCCTAAAGTCGCAGAACTCCATTGAGTCGATACTGTCGGCGAAGAGTCCGGCGATCAGCGAGTACGGGGTGTACGCCAAGCGCCATGTGCCCATGCCGCAGGCGGTGAGACACGTGCCCAAGTATCCCAGCGACAGCGAGAGCATCGGTTCCGGGATTCACGGCGGCTACGGCGGCTTCCTTCAGTCCGCCCATCTCCCGGGCAACCGGCACACGCAGCTCTTCCCCAGCTTTGGGCCCGGCGTAAGGAACAACAGGCGATCCAGTCCCCTGACTCTGCCTTCGCCGCCGCCACAGCAGCAGCAGCAGCAGATGCAACAGATGCAGCAGCAGTTGCCGGGCCAACAGCCGCCGCACGACAGCGTGGGTATACCCACTGACCTGGACGGCTACCATCCCCACCACCAGCTGCCGCATCCCCATCCGCACCCGCATGCGCCGTACCTGGACTACGGCCACGGACCCTATCCCTACATGGGCGTGGGCGGCACCGGCGGCGGGGTATCCGGAGTCGGAGGCGTCATCTACGAGGGGGGCACCTTTCCCCGCAAGAAGGACAACCAGCGGCTGAGGATACCGTCCAATCCCAGTGTGGCCAGCAAGAGCAGCAGCATGGTAAAGAACAGCTCGGGCAGCATTGACCACCATTATGTGGCCAGCACGGCGCCACCCAGCGGTGGCTCCATGTCTGCCTCCTCCTCCGACCGGGCACCCATCTCCCTGATGAGCTCCAGCATCCACAACAGCTTCGGCGGCAATGGTGGAGCTGGCTCGGCAGTGGGAGTGGCAGGAGGCGGTGGTGGCGGAGGAGGCGGCAGCGGGCGTGGTTCGCCCATGCCACAGGTCCACGTGGAGGTCCTCAGCCATGGCGGCGGCGGGAGTGGAAAGCGCAACTCCAATGTGCCCGCGGATTTTCTGTGCCCCGGAGACCTTAGAAGAGTCACCATCGACAAGCGCGACAAGTCGCTCGGTATCACCATTCAGTGCAATAACAACGGCGGCGGCATCTTCGTGTCCACCGTCGCCGACAAGAGCACAGCGATGCGTGCCGGTCTCCAGGTGGGCGATCAACTCTTGGAAGTGTGCGGCATCAACATGCGAGCGGCCACGCAGGAGATAGCGGCCAATGTGCTGCGCCAGTGCGGCGATTCCTTTACAATGCTGGTCCAATACAATCCGGAGAGTAAGTCACTGAGCCAGCTCTTCCTTCCACAAGGTAATCTCTATTCCTGCTTTCCAGAGTTCCCTTCGATGGAGTACGAGGGAGCGCATAATCTAGAACCAGAATCTCCCATCAATCACTCTGGCTCGCCAACGCCACGGAACTCGCCGCGTCCGCCGGCTCGCAACTCCCTGTTCCCGCTGCCCCTGCAGCCCCTGCAGCCGCCCCAGTCGACGCGCTCCGGCTCAAGGGCTCCACTCTCGCATCAGTCCATCAAGGACCAGAGCTTTGCCGACAGCCTGGAGAACCAGTCGGATATCAGCAGCAGCCAGGACATGCCCTCGTCGGCGGCCACCACCACCACCACCACAGCCTCGGCCACGTCGACGGTGTACGACGAGGAGCCAAAGCCGGCCCTGCCGCCGCCGCCGCCCGCCTCGCTGCCGTCAGAGAGTACGTAGTTACCAAAACACTCCAACTCCAACTCCACTCTACTCCTACTACTAACCACACTCCCCACCACGCTGAGTAAGGTATATATGGCCGGGTCTGTACTCTTTCAGGGTTATTTCTTTTCTAAATCGCAAAAAAAAAAAACTAAAATTTAAAGCCCACAGTAGGAACTTCCTTCGGGAAGAGGTGCCATCTTTTTACCAGAACATGCTATGTGCTTGGTTCCCAATCCTTTTCCAAAGCTTGCTTCCTACTAACCAATATCCCTCCTCAAACTCTGTTTAATTATTTCATTGTGTTGCTTCAGCTCTTAGGTATGTGACTCTGCACATGGACAAGTCCAAGAACTTGGGCATCAAGCTGTTCGGGGGCAACAAGGTGGGCATCTATGTGCACGACGTGGCACCCGGATCGCCCTCGGATCATGCAGGCATACGCAAGGGCGACCAGATACTGGAGTACAATGGTGTGGATCTGAGCGCAGTCACCGCCGAGCAGGCAGCCAATGAGATCTCCAAGCTTACGGACACGGTCACCATGCTGGTGCAGAATAAGCTGCACAGTGAGTAGCCATTCCTGTTTATATTTCGGGTTGAAAGGTAACCCAATCTCTTTGTGAAACAGCGCTGAAGCAAATCAAGGATGAGCCTGGCGACTCGTTTTACATACGCGTGGGGTTTGATCGCATTGGTGAGCTGAACGAGGACGACTTGCGTTTTGTCAAGGACGAAGTGCTCTACGTGGACAATACTGTTTTTAATGGCACTTTTGGCCTGTGGCGAGCCTGGAAATTGGACGCTATGGGGCATCGCAAGGAGTGCGGCATTATACCAAGTCAAATGAAGTAAGCTTAAGATTTTTTATTAATATTTTTTATTAACATACTTTCTTCAGGGTGGAGGAGGAACTGCGATCCGGCGAGGTGGTGGACTGTGATACGGGCACCGCCAGACGCGGCAGCACCTCAGCCCGGCGATCGTTTTTTCGTCGCAAAAAGAACCAGCGCAGCTCGTCCAGAGACTCTACGGAGATAGCCAGCTTCAGCAATACGCAGCTCAGCTTCTTTCCAGACTTGGGCCTGCTCAACGATGACGGCGGTGCCCTGAGCTACCAGCGTGTGGAGCTGCTGGATTGTAAGTTGTCGTCTTAAAACGAAAGAAAATATCTAACTATCTAATTATCCTCTCCTAGCACCCGTTCGACGGCCCGTTCTTATCATTGGACCGCTTTCCGAGTGTCTGATGGATCGCTTGGTTATCGACTTCTCCAACCTGTTCAAGCTGTGCGAGGTGACGGCCATGGACTGCTCACAGGAGGCCATGGAGGAGGGCCTGAAGGAGAACATCTTTGTGGACTATCGCCGGCGGGGCAACAAGTTCGAGTGCACCACCGTGGAGGCCATTGGCAATGCCTGCAAAAACGTAAGTATTTCCACCAGGATTTCACTTTAAAATTAAAAATTATTTTTTTCAGGATCGACGGCACTGCATCCTGGACGTTTCCATATCCGCCGTTGAGCGCCTGCAGCGCTTGCAAATCTATCCGATTGTCCTACTGTTGCGCTTCAAGTCGGCCAAGCAAATCAGGGACATTCGCGACTTTGGCACCGACAAAATCTCGGCCAAGGCGGCCAAGGAGATGTACGAGCGGGCCATGAAGCTGGAGACAGACTACAAGCAGTACATATCAGGTAGAGTCACAGAGAGTCCTCCCTCCCTCCGTACAAGCTATAATGAAACGTGTTTTGATTTATTGCAGCCGTCATACCCGGCGTCAGCATCAAGCACATGTGCACCCAAATCAAGGATGCCGTCGACAAGGAGCAGGACAAACTGCTCTGGGTGCCAGTGTCGTCTTGAGCCCCCCACTGGGGCTTTCTAGTTTTAGTTATTCAGCGCGACACTCACGCCTAGTATTCTTCAAAGCGCAGCAATAGTATCGAGCCCGTTCGTATTCGATTCGTTTCGTTTCGTTCAACACAGAGTATTCAATGGGCGTGGCTAGCAACGCACGGTATTTCTACCTGTTTCATGTCTCTGTCTCGTGTCACCTAATTTATGTCTGTAGTTGTAGTGTTCCCTCAAGTTGATCACAAACCAAGGTGGATGTATGATGCAATTTATATGTCTTATTTATATATACTTCGTCTGGAGCTAGATTTCCGTCTAAAGTCGTAAGGTGACATGCTAAGCCAAAAGTCTGTTTTGTATGCAATTTATTATTATGTATTTGTAAGTACATAAATCTATATATATGCCTTTTATGCACCCAAACGGTTCTAGTTTGACCTTGAACCCCCCTTTTCGAGCTGTTCAACTGTTCAACTGTGAATATTAAATAGATTCGACTAATTCAATTAACTAAATTATGTAAACTTCTTCAAAATCGAGCTTTACTTACCACTACTTCTGGCCGACACTGAAAATCAGGACTCGGCCGGCAGCCTGTTGAGCAACATTAAAATCTTTTATTTAATTAAGTGATTGACAAAAAGGAGCTATCACTAGCCTTAGGTGGTAAACGGTTAAACTGAAATAAAATGCGTGAAAATGCCTTCTTAAAATTGCAAAACAAATACAAAAAGCAACCCGCTTCTACAATTTATAAATCTAATTTATCAAAGTACCCTTCTATGCCTTAAACAGTTACAATATATCAACGTATTAAATACAAATAAAGTCTATTTTATACAAAACGTAAGCATTCTAAATATACAGACTACATATATATATATATATAAATATTTGATATATTTGATTGCGTACAATAAATATTTTTCCAAAACGCCTTAGCTCTTTGTTCTGGGGATGGATTTTGGGTAAAGTTGACGTGTATGGCCACAATTATGGTTATCCTTACAGCTGAAATGTGAATAAATAAATGCTTAACTCTAGTAAATACCATCGGACACAGCTCAGGGGCCGTGGTGCGTTCGCAAGTATTTCAAGGTACATTCGCTCTTCAAGTTTTGTGCTACATTGGGCATTATGTTGGCCTATATTTACATTAACATAATGCCCCACTTAGGTGGTAAGCTTAACTTATCTCTTTTTGAACTTATCATATTGTTAAAAGTAAAGGTTTTTACAGAAATCCTTTATAAAAGTAATTTTCAGCTTGATCGGAATAAGTTAAATCTATAAAATCTAAATCTACTGTACAATTGATCTTCACAAAGGAATCGAATCCATGATTAACCCTCTAAGAAGTCAAAGTCATCGCGTGGACGGTACCACTCATCAGTGGCGTGCTCGTAGATCGCTCTCTGGACCTCCGCCTCGGCCGCTTCGATGGGATCAGACTTCGGAGCTGGACCGTCGAAGCTGCTGTCGGAGCGCGGACTGCGGGACGTGGCCCGGAACTCCACCGGGATGTTGTAGCACTTGCAGATGCAGCTGGACGGGAACCGGAACCAGTCGGAGAAGATGCCGCGGCACTCGTTGTGCGGATCGTAGGCCAGCAGTCGGTGCAGGCGATACTGCTGCTCGCACCTGCAGCCGTCGCGGCAGAACATCTGCTTGAACTCGTGGGTGCACTTCTCCCAGTGCACATACTGCTCGAACGGGTACAGGTTGAGCAGGGCCAGCACCTCGCCGCGGGTGTTGTTGGCCCAAAAGGGGGCCACCACCTCATCCTTTACGGGACAGGCGTTACTGCAAATGAGGGATAAGTATTATTAATAATATTTCATAGAAGCTTGTGCCAAGACTTACACGCCCCGCAGGTTGCTTGCCACAGCGACGGGCTCCTGCTTCATGGCATCCTGGAAAAGTTGTCCTTCCCTCAGCAGGCCCGACTTGGTTCCCGTCTGGAGCCCACCCAGAGGCGCAGCGGGAGCTGGCACAGTGGTGCTGCTGGTGTTCAGCGGCCTGCGCAGCCTCTCCGGACTGAAGGCTCCGCCAGAAGTGCCGGAGAAGAGCGAGGCGAAACTAACAGGTGTCGTCACGGAAGCCGAGGAGGCTGGCGAGGATTTGGTCAGGTTGCGACGGATCAGCAGCGTGGGTGTGGTTGTGCTTGCAGCTGTGGTCGAGCTGTGGGAAGTCGGAGGTGCAGCTGTAGTGGTCTCCGCAGGCTTCCTCTTTTTAGCTGGAGAGGCGACAGAGCTCTTGGGCAGCGATGTGGGCCTCAAAGTGGTGGCAACGAGTGGTTCCTGGGAGGGCTGAGCCTCTCCGCTGAGGTTCCGCAATCCCAGCTGCGGTGAATCAATGATCTGAATATTTTCACCAGCCGGAGTTGAAGGTTTTCCAGTGGTGGTTGATGGATCTGCTGATGACACTACTTCATAGACGCTATTCGACTCTGGACTGGGCAGGATCTCCACAACGTCAGCCTCTAGTTCAGGTTCCTTGGGAGAAGGTGGAGCCACAGTAGAAGTAGTTGTGGCTTCTGAAATGGTCACATTTCCAGGCGTGGAGGATGCCACCTCGTTGGTGCTCTTTTCCGTGGTGCTACTACTAGTTGTGGGCGCTGCAGTTGTCGTCGTAGCCTTCGTGGTGCTCGTCGTGCTGGTGGAAACCGGTCGAAAATGAGGTTCCATCAACACATCGTTGTTCTTGAAACTCCCGAAATCATCTCGATCGCGATCCCGATCCCTGCCGCGCATCAGGTACTTGGCACTCCGTCGACCGGCATCCTTGCTGTACCTCTCCGCCGTCTCCTCTATGTCGTCCGCGTCCACCTCATTGTTCTGGATCTCGTCTCGCAGTATGGAAATGTGGCGCACATCGCCGTACATGCGCTTCATCAAGCCCTGATTTTCATGTACGAACCGCCGGACGGCGTGCCACGGATAGGCAGTGCCGGGCAGGTGGCAGAAGGCCTGCTTGCCCAGGTCGCAGGGAATTGCCGCCAGCATCTGGGCGCGACCCCGGCGCGACATCTTGCCATTGGGACTGCATGAGTTGGCCGAGTCGAAGCCGAATCCTGCCAAGGCTGTCGGTAGAGCAACCACTACAATGAGTAGAAGACTCCAGATGACACGGTTCTGCAATGTTTGAAATGGAAATAGGTATTAATCTACCTTGGAATTTCAAATCTATACAAAAGAAGCACTAACGAATTATTTATAGAATTATATTAATTAATTAAGAGCTATTGAGTGACCACAGGGAAGGGACATGGCTAGACCATCTTGGATGTTTCTTGTGAACAATATTCAATGCTAATGCAACTGGGAAGACGGGATAGACTGTAAAGACCGGGCGGCTCTCACTCAGTTAAGTAAATTGCCAGAGACTCGGCTGCTGGCAGCCGGTAGAAAATCAAATTTTACTTTCACGCGAAGCCAACTGGACAATCACAAGTCATAAAGATGATCGATGTGCATTTGCATGCCACCTCCAGACTGCAGTGGAGAGACAGAGAGAATGGCCGCAATTGCATCGTCGCCATTACACAGTAAAAGATGATATGCTTTTTATGATGTACAAAAAAAAAAATAAAATATTAAACCTAAAACTTATATGAACATATTAGTTATGCTTATAAAATGTTCGATTAACACCCTAATAGTATTAATTATTATTAATATTGAAGACCTATTATGATAAAAAAATTAAAACATTAAGCTCTGTAGAACCTAACATACCCAATTTCTCACCGTGCAGTTGCACCGGCCAGCCAGACTGACCGCCGACCACTGCAGATCACCGTCGCGCCCCGCACGGGAGGTCCCACTCCAGCCGAGTGGTTCACCGGCAACCGGCAGCTGGCCAGCTGGCCATGGATAATGGACGACGGGCGACCGACGACGGACAACTGGTCACCGGACAACACAACGGTTACTGGCAGCCGGCAAAGTGAAATGCAAAGAGCAATCAAAAGCGAAATGGGTTACCCAAGTAAAAGTAAATTGCGGCGAGCTGGAAAAGCCGCGGCATTTCCAAGGGCTTTCAACTTTCCTTTTCGGTTGCACAATTGCTGGCGCAGTCCCAGTTCAGTTCACTTTGGTTTGGTCTGCTCCCAAATAGGGTCTCTCGGTTCGTCTCCTTGCGTTTTCTTCGATGGTCTCGGGGCTCTGGTCTCTGTGGCAAACTGGTTGGCCAAAAATTGATATGCATTCGGTGTTCGGTTATCGCCCATCACATATGGCGCACACCTATATGTATGGTATGGTGGTATCGACCGCGGGTGAATCACTCGCCGCGAGAGTCCGAGAGAAAAGAAAGTGATCGACTCTGGCGCGGCTCCCTTGTGGGCTGTTTGGCTGGCGGATGTGTGCCAGAAATGTGAGCTCAACGATGCCGCCATGCGATTAGGTAACGGAGATCTCTGGCCATCAGTGAGTTTCGGGGAAAATTCCCGCCCAGATTAGCATACGTAAGGCAAGGTCAAACCTATTTCATAATTTTTATCCAGAAATTTCCGTGGCAGTGGGCTTGGTTTTATGCAAAGCATATAGCGGAGGTATCGTTTAAGTTGTATATTTTATTATAAGAACATTTTTATGCGTAAAATTATATATAGGTAAGCAGGCATTAATTTGCAGAATTTTAAATCCAATCAAATTATAAATTCTTCAATAAAGTCTTTTCAACAGAACGCACTTCAAACTTGAATAAGAGATCAAAGAAAGTTTTAAACATGTCTTCATAAACCCCAGAAATCCATGTACTCAAGTCAACTTTGTATATCAATGACTGTGTGGAATTCCTTTGCCCGCAATAATAACTCCCTTTTCACCGATTTAGACAAGTACTTCAATCAAGTGCTCCAGGGCACCCCGACCATGGCAATTACGTGAAGAAAGTGAGTTATACGAGGTTGAAATCCGAGGATGAGACCGCAACTTGGGTGCGAAACAAATGGCGGCTCTCTGCGAACTAATTTGTGTTGAAAATCAAATCAGGTCAACCGCAAGAGAAGACGCTGCCTGGCCTGAAATGGAAAGCAGAATTACTTTCGCTTTGTTCGGCAAAAACAAGAAGATAAATAACGCTGCTGTTTGGCATTAGTGTCGATTGTCATGTGCAGCGGGACAATTAAACCGAATATCATTCATTAACATTGTCATATTTCTTGGAAGCCAAGGAGCCACAGGGAAATTAGAGCAAATGCTGCTGACAGCGTCCCAAGTCGGCGAAACAAATCAATATGTCCAATCAGCCGTGAGAGCCAGCCATCGGTGGAGTCAGTGATGTTGTTTTAACTAGTTGTGGGCTTTAAAATCTTGTTCTAAATGAAAATCTGACATGTATACTTTTCGATACTATGAACATCTTAAATCTTAGATTATTAAGTAATCATTATCTAAAGTCATTCAAAGTGCAAGCCAAATATATATGTAACTCTAATAAAGCCTTCCATTTTGTGTCATCGAACTTTAATCATTAGAATAGAATAAGTAGCTGTAAAATATATTAATTAATAATTCAAAATTCGTAAGTTAAAGAGCACTCCTATAGGAGTGCCTTTAGCTACAAATTCAGTTACTCTTTGCTATCCACAGTGGTCACCACTGAATGGATGACGGCGGTGCAGCGGTGCGATGCTGCGGTGCAGTGCAAATGGGCATTAAGTCAACTCGCATCGAGGAAGACATTTGTCAATCGCAGACGATGCCGAGCTGTCGCCAGAGAAACGTATTGCAACACTTTAATGTGTCAGCGACTTTCTACGAAAACCCAGTCCGGCGCGGGGAGGGCGCAATGGATGCGGGAGGATGAGGCAGAGCACGTTCCAGTCTATGTCTTCATTTCCCAAATACAATGTTGCCCGTGGTCCGTACCGTCCCCGCTCTCGTACCCATTCCCGTTCCCGCCAGGTCCAGCTGCAACTGGCCAACTCTCTTGGCGAGCCCGGCGGCGGCTAGAATGAATTATTTATAAATTCAATTGGCTCTGGAAATGAAGTTGATGTTACACTTAACCAAATTTGGCCAAGTCGCTGCTGTTTCTGCTAATTGCCAGTGCCAGACGCAGCATCAGCAGCGGTAGCCACCAGCTGGCGAATGGTGAAATTTTCACGACCAAAACAAAAGACTTAGGCGACAAACTCGACTCGAGACGAACGCGGCATTTCCTCCGCGCAGAACCCAGCAATGCATATTCATGGCGAAATGGTTAATTAAACGAAAAATTTCACTGATTTTAAACAGCGCCGGAAAAGGTCGCTTCCCGATTTGGCAAGTTGATATTTTTGGGGCTGGGATTCGCTTTTGGTTTGGTTGTTTTTTTTTTTTGTTTTGGCTTTGTTATGGACTCTTGTGCTTGTGCAGGGGTTTGGGCCAAATCCAACGAGTCAATCCCAGCCGGCCGTATTTGCTCTCGAAGAAAGTGAAACTTTTCATTTTATTCCGCGTCTCTCTCTCTCTCTCTGTTTCTTTATCTTTCTCTTGGGAACCGGCAATGCGAACAACAACAGCACACACAGCGGAAACTTTAAGCATTTTCGTTGTTGGTTATGCTTTTATGATTGCGTGGTCATGCGTTGAAAGAAAGAAAAAATAATAAAAGACAAACATACCCGACAGGGGGAAGGCAGAAGCTGTTAATATGCATAAAACGCTTAGCATTATCGTTTATCGATTTCAACACATTTTGAAAAATTGTTGTGCCTGACACATGTGACCATCTTTTAATTACGTTTTCCTTTTATTTTGTCAATGAAAAAATGAAGATTAAAGTATTCACGGAATTGATTAATGATTTGGAATAGTTTTATTTAAAGCTGCTGTGATTTCATGGGAGACGAAACATAGATCTTGTTTTAATTGTTATAATAATACAAGGCTTATTGAAGAAATATTAAGAAGGTATAATGGTAAAATATTAAAATTATTCAAAACTCTAAAGATTCTCTAAAGATTATTTATGTAATTGTAATTGTATTTATAGTAATGTAAATGTTGGGATAATGCACTCTAGGTTTTCATGGGAAATTATAGAAATATTTCTACGACCTCATGAGTATTAAAGGATATAATTCTAAGGTTCTTCTTTTAATCATAATATTTACAATATTTTCTGGTTGCTTTAAACCTTTTTTATCTTTCTTTTTATCTTTAACTTTCCAGACCTTACAAGAGCTTATTCATATCAATCAATAAGACTTTCGTTAAGCGTTTTACACCTGGCTTTCTGATGCAATTGTCTTTATTTATTTTTTATTTTTTGACACTTTATTATGCAAGACAATCCCCGAAATTTCAGGCCGTTACACAAGCCCACCACTTACCGTTATTAGTTTAGTGATCCGCGATCGCCTATTCATTTGGGTGCGATCCATTGTTTACTTTCACTCGATCGACACTCGCCGCGTCGATGGCCAAATGCCAAATGCCAAATGCCGATTGCCGAATGCAAAATAGCTGGCAAATAGAAATCTGTCAAAGGATTTGGCAATGTTTCACTTCGCGACAGCTTACGCGGACTTCACACTCGCACACACTCTCTTCTCGGGGCTATGAAAATTAGTGGTAAAATCCATATTTCCACACTGCTGCAAATCGTATGCAGTTGCCGCGACCTCTGGGGTCCCGCTTCTGTTGTTTCTATTTTTATTTTCCTTTTTTTTTCGGTGGGCTTTTCCCACCGCTCCGTAGAAAACCGAGGAAATCGAGGAGAAGCAGCAGCCAAAAACCGAAAATCACGTTCACACGCTCCGCACTCACGTTTGCAACTGCGACGCCAGCAGTGGCGGCTCGAGCTCCAAGTCCCGCTGTGGAGCCACGGCCTCCCTCTTTCTCTTTCTCTCGCCACACTGGAAAAAAATTCACCATTTTTTTTGCTTGATTCGTATTTTTGGGATACCTATATTTTATATTATTAATGGATAAATTAAATCGACAACTTTTCTCTGGGCAATCATGTTTTGTTTCCTTTTTTTTTACTGAAAAATGTTAATTTGGTAAAATTATAATTTAATATTCATCTAAAAAGCACAGTTAAATTAAGCTGTTAATATACATTATTCTACAATGATTTTTATAATTTTTATGATTTAATTTATTTATGAATCTATTGATTAATTTGATAAGGTAACGATTGTCAATTTTTTGGAAGTAGATTTTAAATAAAAGAACATAATATATTATATATTTATGCATCAACTATTTTATTTCAAGTGCAGATACAGACGAATTCTGCAAGAGCTGAAGAGAGAGAAGCTAAGCGATCCATCGATGGGTCTTAGCTCTGCGCGCCAGCGAAAACGCTTTTTATTTTTACGGCTCATGTTGCTTTTGTTTTTGCCTTTTGGTTTGCTTTTGCAGGAAAACTTTTTCTTATTTATTATTCGTCGACGACAAACGCTGAAAAACGACCCATCGCAAAAAAATACAAGAAAAAAAAGCTATTTTTAAGAAGCTGAAGCTTAAATACCCTAACAGACTTAACGTTAGTGTATAATAAGAAAACAAAATGCGCCCGATATTATAAGATATAATAACAAGAAAGTTAAATATATTCTAAACATGCAACTTATAATTTCTTATACTTTTTTAAGGTAATATCATTTTAATCAGAAGATTACAACGCACCGACTAAGTCATTTTAGCCCTATACGTCTGAATTGACTAATTAAAAAAAATAAAAAAATAATCATCATTTTTACAATTATGTGCTCCATAATATCCTAATTTGTTGATTCAATAAAAACTATCACATAAAGATCTTTCCGAGTTAAATATATTTGGTTTAGTATTAATCGATTTCAACTTCGTCTCACTGATCCAGTTATAATCTTTTGTTCCCAGAACATACTTTTATTTATTTCTATTAATTTTCTTATTGTTTTTATAAAAGCCTTAAAGATATTCGTTCGATTCGATATATAAAACAAGCTATTAAATCAGAGTATTATGAAAGTCCAATTAAGATAACTTTTTAACTGAGGAACGCTCAGTTTCCATTTCATCCCTTCCTTTGCGTTACAAACTTCTCGTATACATTATGATACCCTCTGCAAGGGTATCAAAAAGCAAGACTGAAGAGGAGTACTCCGCACACACCGACCAGAAAAAGCGCCACACGCAACGCCAGAGCCGAAGCTGCAGCGGTGGCTTCGGGTGCACGAGCCGAACCGAAGCCCCAGCCCCCCCTCGACAGCAATAACAACAACAACAACTGATGATGGAGCAGAGTGCGTCGCGCCGCAGCTTAGTAGGTCAGTAGTGGACCCGAGCATTTGTTGTTGTTCAGTGCTCTGCTGCTCCATCTGCAGGCGGGGATTAGACGTCGCGACGAGAGCTTGTTTTGGCGCGCATCTTCGAAGCTTGATTGCGGCGGGAGCCCAGGATTGCGAGGGTCGCCCGAGCGTGTTGTTAGCTGATTCAGCGAGAACTTATTCGCTGTTGCTTGAAAATTAAATTTAAAAAAACAGGAATTATCCTTATGGAATAAACTTATGGTTCAAGTATAGTACTTTCTACTGAATCTAAATAATTTATCTGATTTCTTGCTAATATTTACTTACTAATTCTTATTAAATTAAATTAAATTCTTATTTTTGAAGGGAATAAATAAAAACGTATACGTAATTTATTGATTTATTAAATAAATTACGTATACGTTTTTATTTTTTTCCTTCAAAAACAAAAATTTATTTTAACGTTTTAATTGATTCAATGAAATGCAAGTTTTAATATTCATTGTAAAATTGCAATGCAATTCCTCTGGCTACCCTCGCCTTGCACTCATCAGCGAACTGTTGAAAGCGGCTTGTTGGTCGCCGTTTAATTATCGTTGTGTGTTTATTATGTTCTCGACCGCCCACCCCCCTCGGCCCCGCCCACTGTCCACCGCCCACCGCCCACTGATGCCTCATCTCCGCCCACGAGACCCGGCACGATCAGTATTGTGTTACTGCGGTTCCTCCTGCGTCCTCCGTTTTTTATTGGCACGAAGTTCTCCATTGAGTAAGTATTGCGCCACCGGAGGAACGGCTGGTGGACCGAGTTCGGGTCCAGTTGTGGAGTGGGTGGTCCTCCCCGGCTCCTCCCGCTTCCCATGAACTTTTCTGGACACAAAACGGGTTCTCCGTTGGCGTTTGCCAAATTATTTGGATTGCGAAATCTGTGAAATGGTATACAGAATGTATGTAGGTAAACAATTACAGTAACTGAATTGTTATTATTATGGCACAAAGCGTAAATAAAGTAAACTGATTTGTAATTTAATTGTTTACATTATAATATATTTAATAAAACATTTTCTTTTATAATTTTAGAGAACATTTTGCAATGATTTAATACCTTTAGTGGCTTTCATTGAATATTTTCTCTATTTCGTTTCTATCTTAAAAGTAATTTTGTAATCATAGTAGTTGTTATATCTTTCAACCGCCGTTTTAGGTCGCTTCCTTTTGCAATTTAATCTCTCACTTGGTTATTTAGGCCAAAGCAAGTGAAAGTATCAAAATAATATTAAGAGCGGCCACGATTGCGTCTGGAAAGCAGGTTCACGCCATTTGAGCGGCTTAATCGGAGAGCAGTGGGTTAATGTACGCTCCTGCCCACTGTTATACGACACCCCAAACATTTTCCTAGGAAAATCGGGAAGCATATCACAAGAATATCAAGTATGTAGAATTGAAGCTTAATGAATTCTGCTTAAAACCCGATTTTCTTATCTCTGACATATTATATTTATTCATTATGAATGGGCAAAAATTCCATATTAAGGGATGGCTTACGACTTCCGCTAACCTTGAACCAAACCTCCCTAATACCCCCGCCAGGATCTGCAGCTAATAAATAGATTATATTAGTAGTGCGGCAATCATTATAGAATCTAGTCGATATAGTATATATCTTTATTTTCCGCTCTGCTATCTTAGCCCTACCATATGCGCTTGCTCAAAAAATGTGTATATAGTGTGGATATAGATATATATATATTTTTTTATAGGTATGGGTATATAAAGAATATCTTTATATCAGATATATGTAAGTATATCTCGTCTGCAGCAAAAGTCCAGTAATTTGAGGTTGCCACTCTGTCGGGAGATTTCCCAATCGGTCGGTAATGAGGAACCCAATTCGAGCAAGCAGTTCTGCTGGATTTTTTAGGGAGAACACCATATGGCCACACTGATCAGCTGTTCAAGAAAAACAAACCGAGAAACATTCTTAAAAAAACGAAAATTAATGGATTTTCCGGACAAAATGGATCTGGAGAATGAGCGGGTGCTAAAACTGATATTTCCCGACGGGGTGCCAGGTGAGTGAGACCGAGAATCCGAAGAATAACCTAGAAATCAATACTTTTCCACTCCCGCCCCACAGACAATCTGCGTGGCAATCCGGAGCTGGACAACTATTTGGCCAAGCTGGGCACTTGCAAGGTGGAGCAGCTGAAGAAGGAGCAGACACGTCTGGCGGACGAGGCGCGTACTATCCTGGAGCAGACACAGGATCTGGCCATTTCCAACTACAAGACCTTTATCACCACCGCGGAGAACTCGCGGTCCATTTTCAGCGAGTTCCTGCGCTCGGAGCAGCAGCTGGACACGCTGGTGGGCAAGCTGCCAGACCTGAGCACCCAGTGCGAGCGCTTCCTGCAGGACTCCGCCGAGCTGAACGAGCAGCGGCGCCTCAACTCCATCACGCTGCAGAAGAACGCCCAGTTGCTGGAGGTGCTGGA
Organism: Drosophila ogumai; assembly: GCA_018904815.1. Taxonomy (NCBI): domain Eukaryota; kingdom Metazoa; phylum Arthropoda; class Insecta; order Diptera; family Drosophilidae; genus Drosophila; species Drosophila ogumai. The sequence continues at coordinate 59,416 of JAEIIJ010007578.1, forward strand.
GCTGCCGCAGCTGATGGAGCGCTGCATCCGCGAGGGCCGCTACGAGGAGGCTCTCGAACTGGCCGCCTATGCCACGCGTCTGGGCCAGCACCAAGGACACATCCCGGTGGTTGAGGTAGGTTTTGGTTTCTAATTTTCGAATTTATTCAAGCATCTCATGGAATTTCAGAGCATTGTGCGCTCGGTGGAAGCTCTGTGGCACACGATGCTGGTGCAACTGGTGGCTCAGCTGCGCACGGACCTGCAGCTGCCCAAGTGCCTCCAGATTGTGGGCTACCTGCGCCGGATGCAGGCCTTTGGGGACAACGAGTTGCGTCTGAAGTTTCTGCAGGCCAGGGATGCCTGGCTCACCTCGTGCCTGGAGGCTATTCCTGCAGGAGACGGTAAGTTGCTAGGAGATGCTTTTAAAAGTTCCCATCTAATCCTCTCTCCCCCTTTCAGCGCAACAACACTTGACGAAAACCATCGAGATCACGCGGATAAACCTGTTCAATATCATCACCCAGTACCGGGCCATCTTTCCTGAGGAGGAGGGCTCTGGAAAGGTCAGCCTGAAGCCGCTGCAGGGCGTTAGCTGCAACGGAGATCGCCTGTTTCAGGCCTGGCTCCATAATAAGATCAACGCCTTCTTGGAGACTCTGGAGCGGGACCTGCAGCTGGGTGTGGGCTCCATAGAGACTGTGCTGGGCCAGTGCATGTATTTTGGACTCTCCTTCAGCCGCGTGGGCGCCGATTTTCGAGCTCTCATGGCGCCCATCTTTGTGAACGTTATTCGGCGTCGTTTTGAGACCAGCGTGCATCAGGTGAACGAGCAGTTCGAACGGGAGCTGGACAAGTTCACGCTGATCAATAAGGGGACTCTGCACTCTCATTCCCGCAAGCATGTGGATCCCGAGCAGGAGTCCTATGCCCCGCCGGAGACGTTGCTCGACTTTTATCCCCTGGCCGCTCTCTGCAATGGCTACCTGGGTGCCTTGAACGAACTGCGCCTGTGTGCTCCTCTGGCCCTGGCCACCGATGTGACCCATTGCCTGCAGCATTCCCTGCAGCTGGCCGCCCAGCGCGTGCTTGCCTTCTACAGGCAGGAGCAGCAGGCCTTTGCCGGCAGTGAACGGGAGGCGTTCATTCGGCTGTGCTCGTGTCTGGCCTACGACCTGGTGCCCTACATGCAGCGCTGCATCCATGGCGTCTTTCCGCCGCAGTCCCTCACAGTCCACCTGGGCATTAGCCTACTGCAGTTGGAGCAGCAGCAGCTCACATACTTAGAGCAGGCCCGCATTCTGGAACCGCTGAAGCATCTGCTGCCCACCAAGGTGCTGGTGCAGGAGCCGATCGCGGAGGCTAAGTCTAGCGTGGGATTGGCGGTGCCTGCGGAGGGTTGAGAAAATCGGAGCAATTATGTTGCTGGAAAATATGTAAAAAATTCCAATATTTATAAAACTTAATAAACTAATTAAAAAAGGTATTTCATTCGAGTTTTTTTACATTTTCTATCCTTTGGAGCTTGGAGTAATCGTCCATCATCATTATTTTATGAAAGAAATAAGGGAACAGAACCTCTGACACGCTCTTCGTTTAGTTTCTTATCTTTCCAAAGAGAACCCATTAAAATCTCTCTCGAACTGCATCGAAGATAGTACTCTCAGTATATATGTTTCAGTCTGAATCGGTACTCCCACACGGTCGGATCAGTTACGGTCTCCAGGTGGAGTTACCAACTCACCCACGTCGAAATGAACACCACAACAATATTAGACTTGAATCACTTTTGCTACTTTGAGTTGTTCAAACAAATCAAACTGAGCTGCGAGAAAAATAATGAAAGTTCAACGCAGGAGGAGATGAGATATGTTGACTTAGTCAACTTCACAGTGTCCAACAGGCTTTTTCGGTATCTGTTTGGTAAATGGGACTCCGATCTCTCCAAGAGACTCTTTCTGCTCCACGTGGGCTCCGAGGAGGACTTGAGCATTGACTTTGCGGAGTTGTACGAGCGTTTGAAGGGGTTTCCAGAGAAAGTTAAGCAAGTCTATTGGAAGTCTCTTATGCTAGCTATCGAAGAGAATGACCGGCTGACCAGCGTCGAGCTGAGATACTATCCGGAGAGCCACCACAGGGAGCACTTGGACATATTTGAGTCTGTGATGAATCAGTTGCGCAGGAAAAAAAGCTTAAGAGCTTTGAGAATGCACGTTGCTGGTATGCACAAAGAAACATTATAAGATAAAGATTATGTTTATTAAATTGTTCATTCCAGGCTACACCTTGGAGGATCTTAGGGGATTCGGCAACCTGGAACAGCTGGCCCTGGATATGAAGACAGATATTGGAGAATTAACCAGATGCTGCCGCGAAAATGGTAATCTTCATGACCTTTCCGTCACTAATAGCGACACGGCGGGACGAAGGTTGACCGAGATCGTCCCATTCTGCTGTCAGGTTCGCGTTTTTGCCTTCAAGATGAAGTGCGACGGCAATGCCGCCGAGTACGCCTCTTTGGCCAAACTGCCCAGGCTAAAGGAGCTAAGGATAGGAGGAGAACACGAGCTGGGAACTCTGCAACCCCTCCTCACTGAACTGACTAGAAAGGTACCCGAGCTCCTCACCAAGTTGTCCATAGACGATGCCCCCCTGAACTGGGAGGAGTCCACGGAGGTGGCTCAGATCGAGACGTTGACCGACCTGCGCTGCAGATTCCTGGAGCCAGAGAGCATCGGGCCCTTGGCTCAGCTAAACTACCTAAACCGTCTGGAGATACTGTCCAGCCACGCGTTTTCGAGTATTTCGGAACAAATCTACACCGTTCTGGAGCACTCCATGCGAGGCAAGACAGTTGTTCTGTCAGACTGCTTGATCGACTATGAGCCTGGTCAAAAACTGCATCTTGTTGTGAAGAGGGGCAATGCCTCGGATTACAGTTCTTTGGTGACCCTGCCCAAGTTGGATTTCCTTAAGATAAGCGGACACTATAAACGGGGTTCCCTTGACAAGCTCTTCGAAAAGCTGGCTTCCACAAATGTATCTACCTTGATAATCGACCAAGATCCCATTAACGACTTCCTCGGTTCGGATTTCGGAAAGAGGCCGTATCAAGAAGCTCTTCTAATCGACTCCGATGAAATCGCAGCTCTGTCGCAGTGCAAGTCTCTCAAAGAAGTAGTTTGCGGAATATCGCAGGCCGGAAACGTGGAGCTCCTGGCCCATCTACCAGATCTGCAACACTTGATTATTACTCACGTGCCGTTCACGGGATGCCTTCAGACACTTTTCGAAGAAATGGCTCTAGCGGATGTGTACGTCCTCCAACATTTTGAACTGCGACATCGGACCCTGAGTTCAAAGGAGTTTTCAGCACTGTCCCTAATAGCCACACTGAAAACCCTGACTGTCTCACAAGTGGCCAACATTAAGGTGTTCGCAAAACTAAAATTAGCCGTTAGCTTTGAAAAACTCAATATTTTCGTATACAAAAGGTTTCACGATGTGTGTGAAGACATACTGAAGGTTTTAGAGATTTGTGAGTTTAGAATTTCCATTAATACGCACGACTTCGGTTTCGTGTTTGATCGTTCCGAGAATCACCTGAAAATAACACAATTCCCAGGGAACTGCATAAATATGAAGAAGATGATTTCTCTGGCCTCTCTGGAATGGGTGGAAAGCCTTGCCATCGACATAAATGGCCCTTTATGGTTATTTTTCCAGGCCTTGGCCCGTAGAACCGATGGCCGACTCAAAAAGATTCGCGTGGAACAGGGGGCTTTGAGCATCAGGGACACACGAGAGTTGGGGAATATTAAATCTCTCAGAGTGCTCCATGGAAAACTGTCCGACCACCAAAGCATTGATCACCTGCATCATTTGAACTTCCTGGGAATTTCGAATTCCACCGGCAACAGATTTCCGGCGTGCATTGTTGACACCCTTGATTCTATTGAGGACCAATTAACCATCCGCCTGAGGGATAGACAGATAAGTTACAACATTATAACTGGTCACCTAATTATCCACAATAGTTTTCCTGCAAACGTTTACCGAGTTCAAGGACGACGCGCTTATGTAAAAAGACCCATGAACGATGCCAGTGACTTGGCTCCGCTGGCAAGCCTCAAGAACTTGAAATCAGTTCAGATCTTTGGAAACCATACAGAAGGCACACTTCAAACCTTCTTCGCCCAACTCGCTTCAAGGCCAAGCCAGACTCTTCAAGAGCTGGCAATGGAGAAGAAAAACAGAGCTACTGAGTTGGTTTACCTTAGCATCAACTCACCAGAGATTAGAGAAGTGGCCTCTATCAAGTCCCTGCGAAAGTTATGTGGATTCTCCGAATCGCAGCATGTTGAACTCTTGGCAGAGCTTCCGCAGTTAACCGAACTGGTCATAACCTCTCATCAAGAAGGATCCCTGAGGGGCCTTCTTGAAAAACTGAGCTCGAGGAGTTGCCACAACCTGGAGAACTTGGTTCTGCAGGAGCAGTTTGTTACGCCTGAGGAAAAAACCGCAATGACAGCCATAAGATCTTCGATAAGCTCGAATGCGGCTAGTCCAGCCTAGTAGACATCGAAAAGCGTAGCGGCATTGAACATCGTAATGGATATTGACATGAATTCAAGGCTTACTCTAGGAGATGAAATAAAGATGCAGATTCTACTGCACAAAATCTATAGCTGAAGTGCTGATAATTAACGCCAGGAACCTGCATACCCAGAAGATATTCGATTTTTTCGTAAAGTGTCACATTAAGAAGCAGGATTAGACTACTAGTGTTAAAATCACAGTTAAATGATTTCAAATATTCAATTAAATAAATCACCTACCATTTAAAATTACACATATTACGTATTACGAATTTGTAGACAAGTATTTAAAAGCTCTTATTTATTCACTTCTCCTACTAGTAACATCCATCCAAGGCTCGTTATGGTGAAGCTTACGAGCCCCCAGTGGATCTTCCACTCAATCGTTTTGTTAATTTTACAAAATTTCCAGACGACTAAGCTCGCGAGTGGTTTTTCCCAGGGAGGGGGGCAGTCCAGTATAGCACGGTGTATGTGCTGACCCACTCTGGGAAAACCCCTTTTTTTTTGGGTAGGGCCGCGAGAGTGCAATAATATTTTTACTTTGCCACCCGGCGATCAAAAAGCGGCTCGCTGCGGTCGTCCAACCGCCAAAGCCAAAGCCAACACCAAAGCCAGCGCGTTGCAATCAGGCTCCCCTTGCCATCTGCTCCCTAGTGAGTATCTCCTAACTAAAGCGCCGACATGGCAGGTCAGATTGAGTTCGGTCAGAGGCAGTCCGGAAAACAGGGGAATAACGGCGTCCAGGGCCGCGGCGTTTATAAGCAATTTCGCGAACAATGACTAAATTTCGGAAAAAGCCAGCGACGGTTCTCCCTCGCCCTCGTTTGGGTTGCTGTTGCATCTGAACGAATCTGAATGCAACGCAGTGCGCCGAAAATTGGAAAACATGGCAGCTGAATGGACAACTAGTGGACAGGGGCAGGATGCCCACCGGATACACTGAAAAGTTAACTAGAAAAGAAGAGGGGTTGACAAATAAAAATTAAGATTAAGCCGAAGTGAAAAATAAAGTATTAAATAATTGTAAGGTAATATAAGGGGGATATAAAATGTGCAAGAAATGTATTCTTTAATGTATAATTATATATACAGAATGTTTCTTTAAATTAGGTATAAGCATAAAATTAAAGAATAGAAAAGCAGTTATTTATTTAATCATATAAGAAGTAACGAAAAATCCCCTACATTTTCTAATTCTCTTTTTTTTCGAGTGCCTGGAATAGGAATAGGACATGGACATAGGCTGGGCATGGGCCGAGTGCGTTCAGCATTCAGCGGCGACTCATCGTTCAACGTCAGCGCCGGATGCGTTTGTGGCCACGGCCTTTGTGGGTGCACCACCGCTTTTCATGGCTAGGATCGAAGGGGTGTGCTGGACGGGCAGGGCAGGCAGTTGTTGTAGGAGCTCTGGATCTGGATTGGGGGACCGCCTCTGTATTTTTAAGTCCACCACTAAATACAAACGAAAGCACTCAAGCACAAGTTGGCCACGATTTCCCAATCGCAGTCTCTCCGGCCTACTCCACACACACACACTCACACACACACACACATACCCTCTGGAGTCCGTTCTCCGTTCTCGGGCATCGTCATAGTACAAATGGAATTTGGGATTTTGATTGCGAATAGAAATAGATTTTGTGGTATTTGGCAAGCAGTGCGAAACAAGCGACTAACAACCTGAGCCTGGGTGTGTGTAGCGTGTGTTTGCGCTGCAGTCCTTGCCGAGTGTGTATGTGTGTGTGTGTTCATTTGTTACTTTGGCCATGGACAACACTGCGTATACGCGCTTTATTCCCGTCCGTTGATTGATTGAGTTTGTGTGAGGCTTTTTACACGCTCGCTGGCTTCGTTTTTGCAAGCCGCCCGTTTATTTTGCATTTTTCCAAAGCCCCCCCTGCTACGCCCACCTTTCTGTTTGCATTTCTGTCTGTTTTTGCTGGCCGTTCCCTTTTCAGTTCGTTTTAATTCGCTGCCAAGTTGATTTTGTTAACCCGAAAAGCCGATTTTCCACACCTGCAAAACTACGAAAAAAATGAACATGATAGGGAAAGATTTTTTTGTGGCAGTTCCTATACGTGGCAATATAAAATATTGCCTTGCAGTTTTTTGTTTTTAGATAAAGGTCCAGTTGGGGAAACTTTTAGAATCTATATTTAATTTTAATATTGTTATTGTTATGGTTTCTATATTTATATAGATTAATTTTTCAGATAGTAAACTAAATAAGGAGATCTTTAATAAAAATTGTTCGTAAAATACCTCACATGTTACCATTGTAAAAATTATAAATATGTACTTCTTATTTACCCACAAATTTACGAATTTAATCGGTATAAACTCCAAGGCTAAGCCAGTTCACGGACTTGGCTGTGCGAACTTTGCTGCAACCCTTGTCTATTTTGTTCAGAAATAGCCGAGGAGGTGGAATATTAGTGGGTGGGTTTTTGGACTTTTGGATGGCGACGCGACGCGACTCGGTTGTGCCATTGTCCGGCTGCTAATTTATCGGGATAATTGCCAAATGACCAAATGGGAAGTTTTATTACAGCTGCCGGACTAGAACTTGTACCAGGAGCAGGAGCGGGCACTGATGAGCAAAGCACGAAAATGGCCAGCCGTCAGACGAGGGGAACCACCCCAGAAGAAGGGCGGACACATGTGGCCCAGCAGCACTCCTGATCCCTTGCTCGGTGTGTATTTTTAATTGTAATTCATAAATTACATTATTTACCGACTTCGGGGGCAGGTTAGTTAATGATGCTGCCGTTTGGGGACTTTGCGACCCCTCTTTGCTCGAGGGCAGACCGAAATCGATATAGCCTGCGGGATAGAGAACACACCGCCACGAATATGGCTTCTCATAAATGTCAACTTGGAGCTGAAAACTGCCAGCGAAATTGAATTTGCCACTTAACACTGGCCCGGGGAGGATTCAATTCGGCACTGATTCAATTTGGATACCTTTACTTATTCAACTTATTCGTTATGCAAAATTATTGCCACAGCGCATTGAGTAGGATAAGTTGGCCAAAAAGTGGGGAGCCTGCTCAACGAGTTGGAAAACACCCAGGGACAGGGACTGGAGCTGGCGAGGGCGGGGATGATAAAGAGTGTGTATGTAAATTCGCAAACAAATCACTCGAGCTTGCGAAATACCCTTAGGGGAATCCTTTAGTTATCCTTTAGCGATTTTTCAAATAAACATGCAACACATTTTTTAGAAATCCACCCTCCTTCCCCCCTATTGAGCCAGCGGCTGCCAAAAGTTTGACGCGTTTTTCGGGCAAGTATCAGATTTCCCTTTTCCTCTTTTCGATTTCAGTGTTGCCACAGTTTTGGATTGAAAAATGTAGGTAAACCAAGGATAAGGGATACAATTTCTATGTATAAATTATGTAAAATAAATAAATGAAATAAATATTCTAAAATTATAATATCAGGGGTGATATAAAAATAGATGTCAAGGTTTTAAGTATTCTTGGGCAGTGTAATATATAATACATTTTTATATGTTATTTTTATATTTTATTTATGAACTCTATCTGTTTCAAAAAATAATACTAAATATGTCTCACTTACAGCCAAAAAATCTCTGTTTTTGCAGCACAGCTTCTGACAGATTCTGGCTTCAGAAATGATGATGATGGTGATACCCCTGTGGATACCGATACCGAGATGCCGATGACAATGTGCCGAGTGCTGCGCCTCGAGGACTTTCACCAGACATGTGTGGGCGCTTTTATAGGCTAATGGCCTGCGCTGGCTGCCGCGGGCCAAACGCTCCTGACTTTGACGGATTTTCCTGGCAAATTTCGTTAGGCTTGCCTGATTAGCTTCTTGGGGAATGCACACTCTCGCTGGGTGAAACATTTCCCTTGTCATACCATTCGATGAGATTGTCTGTGGAAAGGGAACAGCCTTTGGACGGTTTTACCCTTTCATAAAGCCATGTTTTCCCCATAACTAAGTAATTCCGCTCTACTTATAGTTTTATTTATTAAGTTAAGTAGAGTTTATATGAAATTATGGCTTTAAAAATGTTAAAGGTCCATCATGTTAAGAATAAGTTAATTTTTCACCACGGTTTATGCCAAGTTTAAAAATCTTTCATTATAAAGTACAGTTCCTTAAGCTATTACATACCTGAGATTTGCTGCTTTCGCCTGGTTTTCTTTCAGTGCGGGCTGTGGGCTGCTGGGGGTGGGGGGTCGCGACATGCCATGACTTAATTAGCGAATGCCGGGAAGGACACAAAGGATCCGGCAATCCATAGCCAAGTGCACCGGAATGCGCGTCATTATGACAATGGCGGCTGCCCGTTTTCACCCACTTACCACCCACTTACACCCTGCTTCCACCCACTGCCCTCGGAAAAATGTCGCGTTGCAACAAAGTTGAGTTAAAATCTGCACCGCTCGCTCTCTCGCCTTCTCTGTTTCCAATAGTTTTCTATGGCTTTTCCTCAGCTTTTTTCTCAGCTTTTCCTGTTTTTTCTTTTCATTTCACAATTTTTATTCCACACATCTCCTGTGTGTGTGTGTGAGTCGGTGAGTGTGTATATTATATTACTGCAACGCGAACCAATAACCATCGAGCGGGCAGCTGGAGACGCTGACGCTTCAGGATGCCATTGGCTCTGGCTGCTCATCCTCATCCTCCGCCTCGTAGCTCCCCCGATGACCTGATTCACCTGTCCGCACCCGGGTATCTTACGGATACCCACAGCTTCTGGGCTTCCTCTTTTCCTTCTCCTTTTTTATTATATATATATTTTTTTTTTTTTGCCCACCCAATTTCTTTGTATTGTGGTTATGATAGCGAAGGTGGCCAGCAAGCCGAACCTCTGGCCACATCCTCCACGAACCTCCTCGAGTCGCTGCCCCCACCTGTGCCCGGCTGTGCTCCAAGCGAGAGAGCAATATAATTTATTGAAGTTCTGGCATTTTTCAAAATGAAATTCTTTTTAACGATGATTGAACCACGTACGTGTGTGTGTGTAAGGATCTCTCTCATCCCCTAGCTGTGTGTAGGTGGTCGGGGTTGGGCTTGGGCTTGGGGTTCCAGGGTCTGGGGGTGGTCCTTTGTTATGGGTTTAGCACGTTTGGCCTGTCCATTGAACGCCATATTATTGGTCGATTGAAAAGTAAAACATTTTTTATTATCCGCACGTGTTTCAGCTCCCATTTGGTCCTCCTTGCAGCCTGCTTTTATGACAACACCGAAACAAATTCAGCTTAATGTGTAAGCGAATGGGTTATTTACGAATTTTCATATAAATACTTAATATTATTAAATAGAAAGTTAAGTAACTAGCTTTTTAGCCTTTCAACTTATTTAACTAATTATAATCTAGCATTAAAATTATACCATCAAAGGTTAAGAGTGCTCTGCAAGCTTAATCAGTAAAAAAGAGCTTTATAAGTTAAAGAAAGATACAGAACAATCTTTTAACTCCTAAAAACTTTACCATTATGCAAATAAAAATAACTTAAATTAGAGTGACTTATAATATATTTTCTTCTGTGTAAAAAAATACTGAAATAAAATATGTGTAAGACCGAAAAAAGGGCACAGCTCTGCGTGCTGTGACCACCTGTCGTGGCATCGGGCATCCATAAAACTTTCGACCCAACTACCCTCGGGTGCGACGCCCCCAATGCCACCCAGAGATACCCTCGATTCCTTCCCTCCCACCCGCAAGGTGAGCTCATGGCTTTTATGATATCCACCACCCAAAACCTCGACCCACTTTCGGTTCCTTCATATTTGATAAGCAAGTCGGCGCTGCTTTTTCCTTGGGTTCCTTTTACTGTTGCGCCCCATCAATATCCTTCAGCTCAGTCCATCTTTCTCTCTCTCTCTTTCTGTCTCTCTCCCTTCCTCTCTTGTTCCTTATATATATTTTTTCCCTATTTCCTTGCTGTCCGCTGTGTGTGTGTGTGTGGTTATAAAAATATTTCATTCAATTTTTTATATCGTTTGGCTCTCATTCCTTCTCTGTCTTGCTTGGTCAGCTCTGTCTCTTTCTCTGTCCTCTATATGCAACTTCTTAGTCCTGCCCGTCTGCTGTCTCGCTTCCACTCGCCTGCTTTTATGTCCAGCGATTTATTTTGCCGAGCCAGAGGACCACACGGTTTCTCATTTTTTTCCCAGTGTCGCTGTGTGTGTGCGTCGCTTTTCCTTTTGTTATTCCGTTGTCCTTTGCTCAGGTCGGCGGTGTCCTGTACACTAAGCTGGCCAGGGGACTACCCGGGGAGCCACCCACGGAACCACCCACTACCGGACCCAAACCACTTCCTTCCCCGAAGCCACCCTCACGTCTTCAGCTTCATAATTTCTCGCTTTGTTGGCTCGCTCTCTCCTCACGAACAAGAGTTTGCCATCTCTCTCGCTGTTTCTGGACAGTGATGGGCACTTATCAGTTAATGTAGTTGGTAGGTACCGTTAGGTACTGAGTATTTGTTACTCCATATTCATTCCAAGCTTCGAAAGTATTAATAATATTATTTAAGCAATGCCTCGCCAACTGAATAATTCTTTCTCAATTCCTGTAAACATTGCATAATTTTAAAACTAAAAAAAAAATAGTGCCGAGAAGTATGCTTCACGATGTTTCAAGTTATTTAAATTAATTATAATTGCTCAAATTATATGGGTAGTGGTACAAAAATCATTCGGGTCTATAGAATCCCTTAAAATATGTTGGTTTAAAATTTTACTATAACCAAACTTATACTTAAATTGGTATGTACAAAATCATTGCATATTTTTAGACACTTTTTAAAAATTCCTAGTGATTCCTGGAGCACCCTCGATAATTTTATTTTAGGTACTCGTTATATTGTTAAACAAAATAATACCTCTCTCATCACTGGTGGGTGGCATTGGGCACAGAAAAAATCGCGTTTCCTCCTTAAATATTTCTGCGGCCGCTGCTCCTGGTTCCTGGCTCCTCGCTCTGGTCAGTCGGTGGACTCGTTTCTGTTTAGTTTGGTTCGGCTCGGATTGAGCTCGGTTGGATGGGAGTCTGACCAGCACCACCCCTCGACTCCACCGGCCGGCCGGCCATGTTTGTTTGCACTTTTATAACAATGTTGGCCAGTCCCAAGCTTGGGGCACATTGTGGGTTTTTTCTTTATTGGAGGTGAAGTATACGGAATAGGGTGGTGTCCTAAAATATGATGTCATTCCTCAACAACTGCCTGGCTTGAGCTACATAGATAGCTTAGATATAAATCCAAGAAAACTAATATTTATAATTTTAGAAAGTTCTAACTTGTTCCTGTTTTTTTAGGAGTAATTTCAAGACAAATTCAAGCTATATATGTACATAAAATGAGTTTATCGTTGGGATAATCCCTCATGAAGTTGGCAAGGCATAAGATCAGCTGGCATATAAAACTCGAATGAGCTATGAATAGCAACCTGAAACTAATTAAGCTTAGGGCCAAATTGAATCGTGAACATGGAAGCTAGTCAAATATATACATAAATATATATGTATATATATACATATATGTGTTTATGGCCCACAGGCAAATACAGAAACTTGAACACGAACTCAAGGAACAGGGTGGGGAAAGTGTGGGCTCGTGCTCCAGTAAACCGTCTTGGGTCATTCTCTGCTCTTGGCTAGTTCCTGGCCAATTTATTTGAGCCATTAAAATTGTATGATAAAGCGGGTCCATTAATTGTGTTGCTTAATTTTCGTTTTAACGCATTTTATCAAGCCAAACAGCGAACGTCGTATTGTTTGGCTCCACTCTGCCCTCCGCCACCTCCTTCGCCTCCAACTCCTCCTCATAAATGGGGTTCTTAGTTCGTCTAATGTGTTTTCATTTGTGGCTGAAAGAAATCGATGGAGTCCAGTCAAGAAGGCGCTGACATGCCACATGGCTTAAGGCATTCGCAGGAAGAACTACGAAAGAGAATAGTGACTTTGCGATATTTGTTAGTGGTCCACATGGGATTCGAAAGCTTGATTTAAGATAATGTAAAAATTAATTAATAAATAAATAAGTAAATAACCTTTATTTAGAAGTTATTACTTAAATATAGTAATTTAAGGTATTTATGGTGAAAATATATTATTTTAGTGTCCTAAATAAGACTTTGTTCCCATGAAGTCAGCTTAGCTTACCATGAAATAGTGGCCAAGTCATGAAATTCTTTGAGTTTAGATTACAAAACAATGAATTAAATATATTTTTTACCATGTAACAAGATATTTTTCTTTCGACTATTATTTTCTGTGTACATAAGTAGTTATAGAGAAGATAGTGGCCATCGTCGAATTCCAAGAAAGGCAGGCTGCGGGAATACAGGACTCCTTGTGGACGCTCATATCTTAACGGTTTTCGTTTATTTTCATATAAAACCCACACACATATACACATAAGTCGGGGTGAGTGGGAGGCTGTAAGGGGTGGTGTGTCCTGGCTATGAGTATATATGATTTTTATTGTTATTGTTTTGTCCTTTTTATGATGTTGCACGTATCGCAGTAACTTTTCCAGAACGCTCGTGTGCGTACGTGTATCCTGTGTGAGTGTGTGTATGTCTTGGACTGTATCCCAGATAAACACAAGCGCACGTACATATAAATAGAAGTAAAATCGAAGGGAAAACGGGAAAAATGAAACAATAACAAAGGCAGGCCAGCGACGCAGTTGAAATAAGCTCACCCTGGAAGGCACACACGCACACACAGTTATAATTGGGTGGCATTGAGGGTGCCTGCCGCCCCCGACTTTGGATTTCACCCCCAAAAATCGCTTCCTTTTGCGTTTTTTTCCCCCTCTTTGTTGACTTAAGCGAAATAACGTGCTGTGTGCTTGTGTGTGTGTTTCCAAGGGCTGTTTACCCCCCACCTTCAACCCCGTTTCCGTTGTATTTGTGGTTGTAATTTGAAGCCAACCCAGGTTTTTACTCTTCTTCGGCGGGGGTGTTGGCAGCGTTATGGATTATGATATATACACATAACTTTATGCAACAAGCGCAGGTTTATGGCGGTCCTTTCTGGTTGGCCAACTTCCTGGCTGTCCTTTTATTGGCTGAGTGGCAATCGAAAGCGATTCATAATTCCTGCGGTCACTCTCATAATTCCCTCCAGCCAGCCACCCACTGCGTATGCGCAATATGTTCGCTGGGGGGAGATGGAACAAGAGCTCTGGGTGGTTTCTAGGTGAGGTCATCCCATTTCCTCTATCATCTGGCTATCTGATCCGCAAGGGGACATAATATTTCCCATTTGACAGACTGCTCTTCCTATTTCCGGAGGTCCCATTTCATTTTTATTGCTTCACTTCGCCTCGGTTTGCTTTGTTTCCTTTTGCGAGCTGCCCCCCTCACAGGATTATCTCAGTCGCCCCCGTGTTGTTGTTGTTGCTCTTATTGGTTTCCACTTTTTATTCCCTTTGAACTGGACACGGCGCTTCTCTTTCTCACATGTGCATGCCTTTTTGTATTAAATTCCCTTCTTTTCCCCTTTTTTATTTGACGAGCTTTCTGTGTTTTACTTTTCTTTTTTATAAGTAGATTTATTATAGATATTTTATAGTGGAAAGATGTGCAGGAAAGAGTCAGAGCCCTGTGGCTACGTGCAGGTCTCCGCAATGACACGCCCATTCGAAGGGGGCGGCTGTTGGACGTGACCCGATACAGAAATCATTTTCATCTGGCGGAGGAGAGATAGTGCTCGTACATACGTAAAGTCTATCAGATAATTTATGTGAGAAAACGGGAAAAGAATACTTGCTAGTTATTTTTATTTAAAAATTTATTTTTTAGTTAAATTAAAATTTTAGGAACTTTTAAAGAACCTTTAAAGATGTTTATAATCCAAATTATTGTATTTAAAATATAAAATAAAAAGTAAACTAAAATCATCAGAAATAGAACTGTCTCTTCTTAAGCAAACTGAGATCTCCATTCCTTTTCCAGTTAGCGTTCTCAGGTGAGTTAAATATTTCTGTGCCATTTTTATTTGTCCATAATTTTTTTTTCTTCTCATGACTTTTATTTAATCCAATTTTTGTTAGGTATTTTTTTGTTCTCCTCTTTATGGCTGAAGAATACAAAAAAAAAAACTGAGCGACGCAAAAACAAATTCGCCGCAAACTAAATGTGTTTGTGGCGCTTGATAGCGTCAGCAATGTAGCCACCCTCTTTTCCCAGCCAAGCAGCAGGTGAAGGAAATCGCAAAAAAAAATTTATATATAAAGGATAAAAATTAATTTTATCCTTTCTATTTCCTCTCCCTGCTTATGTGAGTGGGTGCTCTTTTTTTTAGTCTTCTTCGGCTTTTGCATTATTTTAACGTGTGCTTTTCCCCGCCCTCTGCACATTTGCTGGTATTTTTTTCTCCTTTTGTTATAAATCTTGAGGTTGAGCACTCGACTGGACGCCATTTTTTATTTTTCACCTTCGACCCCCTTCCAGGGGTCCTTTTGCCCGTCGCTTATTTTTCAATTCTGTCAGTTCCCGTCGGTCAGAAAGTGTCGCTGGGGAGCGGACGACAGAATCCTTTTCTCCGATTGCAAAAACCTCTCACACGTGGTGGGAATGAGTATATGTTTTATCTGCGAAATAATTTATAGAAGATTCGACCAGAGTGGACAGTGTAAAGGGTTCCGTTTCCCTATTTTATGGCATTTTTTGTTTGTTTCCTGAGTTTCATGTTCAATACCTTATTTTTAGATGGTGAAATTTGAGAAGGAAGTTTCGATTGCCGGAAAAATGGGTCTCTCACAGGTTTCACTTTGTTGTAAGTAAGTGGGGATTAGATAGGGAAGAAATGTAATTTATTTTATGAAAGAAATCAAGGCGATTCACATCTTATTGTAAAGAAAGAAAGAAAGAGTTATAATGTATATTGAGGACTTAATAAAAGTAATTTAAAAGCACATAGAATATTAAAAAATATATATATTAACTATTTTAAAATGTTATATGAGTTTGCTTCTATTTTTTTAACATTTGTAAACCCAAAATTAAAGCTTCACCTGCAATTGTCTTTATTAACCTCCCCAAGCATAGCATTTTCTTCCACTTTTCCAGCCTCATTCACTCAGGGAAACCCTTTGGATAGAAATAACGAAGTGAAGGCATAAAGTTATGTGCGCAACGCTAAAATTTCAATTCCAAATTTAATTTGCAGCCATTTTCTTAATTTTTCCCCTGATGAGTTTGTCAGAGCGTGTCGCCTTCGGAAACCGCTCGCTGTGGAGGAGGACATGGAGACAGAGACGTCTCGAGGAAGGAAACATTTTTTGGCTTATGCCAAAATTACATCAAAAAGCGCTGCGGGTATGTAGGCATGTAGACAGACGTGGCCGGGCCCATCTCCGGACTTGGATTCGGATTGAGTAAAGTGGCAGAAGGACGAAGGAGGCGTGGGCCTGAAGGATTGCCGATTGCCGAGCTCCTGGAATGGGAAGGTGGGGTGAATGCCTGGGCGTGAAGAAATGTCGGGTCCTCGAGGAAAAGTTCCGGGGTTGGTGATTGCTATCTTCATAATGACTTTGAAGTGTCACACAATTTTGGGGAATTATCAACGCCCGCCTCGTCCTTCGCAATAAGGTGAAAATGAAAATTGTACTTTTTGTTTGTCAGAAACTTGATGGAGGGCTCAGCCAAAGATATAATTATAATTTAATTGAAACGAAATTGTCGCTTAAGACGAGCGGAAGATTAAATTGATTGAAGGGGGAAAGATTTCCGTTTTTTGCTACTTGGAAAATATTATTAAGGAACAACACCCCAAGTCAACCTGAAAACTAAAAGTAGAGAGTCAATAGATTGCTGGGTCACAAAACTATTTGCACACCAATTAAATATGCGACACAGGCCGCCCAAAGCAGTTTTCTTTTTTTTTTTTTGAGAAAAATCCATAGGGTTCTCAAAAAGAAAAGCGAACTTCAGCCAGGTCCGAACAATGTCCAAGGAAAATCAATTTAATTTTTACTCATGTTCATGGCGTGACCCCTCCAAAAGAAGAGGAATGAGGCTGCCTGAGGTGGAAATTTCACTTAAGTCACTTTCAACTTTCGCAAAGATGCCATCAAAGTTGGCTGCAAAGTTACTGGTCAGTTGATTTTTCCGCCTCCTGGGGCGCAGGCCATTACAACCGATATTTACATTTTACCCAAACCCCCGAGGAAAACCTTTTCTGGAACATCCCTCTTATGAAAAGTTTTACTGAATTTCTGATGACACTTTTTTACCAGGTGTTCTTTGTACATATAGCTTAAGGGCACGTGTGTCATGTTCTTCGTCATCTGATTGTGAAGAGTCATTGGGGAGATGGGAAATATTTTTTGTACCATTAATTGTAAGCCAAGAACTGGTAAAAATAAATTTAATATTAGTAAGAAATAATAATAAATCTGTAAGTTGAATGAATTTACAATTACAAATATAATAGAATTTATATTTTTAGTTCTGAATTAATTAATCGTAAGTTCGACTTGTCGAATTCATTAATATTTTCCATTTTCTCATTTCCTTTCATTGTTTTCAGCAGAGGAAAACCCCAAATGGGATGCCTTTTCTGTATGGAAGACGAAATTGGAAAATCCCAACAGAAGATGGAGGGGATGGCACTTACATGACATGACAATAACTTTGACTTGACCACTCGACCGTTGCTCATATCTGACCATCCATTCTATCCGAGGCTGCTCTCCTGCTCCGTCTCTGAACCTGCTCCTGCTTCTTGTTTGTTTGTGCTGGTGCAGAGGGGCTGTGGGGTGGCTTCCAGACAGAGAAGGCCAGAGATGAGTGCAAAAGCAGCAAGGATACACAGGTATATACACACACACATACATCTACGTAATGCTCTTTTTTGGCCCCTGAACAAAGAGAAATATTTATGCGTTGACCAACTTGACCAACTCGGACTCCACTGCCACTTCCAATTTAACTCCGATTCTGAATCAGCCTGCGGACCTCCGACGGTCCTTAAAAGCCAAAAATTCCAAATTCAAATCCAATTCGAAATCAAAGCCCGGCCAAGGAGGAAAGTCCCAGAAGGGGTTGAGACTCCAAACTGCAAGCAGGCGTTCTCGGTGCTGTTTATGATGAAAAATGTCCAAAATTACTTTTGCCAACTTCTCTACACAGGAAGAAATTTGTAGAAAGTATAAGGGAACTCAATACACATTATTTGAAATTAGTAAATATATTTTCAGTCCAATAAAATTTATAAGAAAGTTCAGAGAACAATATTATTATTTCATTATTCAAGATAAATTATTCACTCCTGATTTGTTGGCATTTAACGAACTTAATTATATACTTAATTATACACTTATATGAAACTATTTTAATATCTACTTTTCAGTGTACTCATTCGCATTTGTGTGAATCTGACTCGAAGCCAGTCTGCTCACAGACACATGATGACCTTTTTGAGTCTGACATCGAAAGGGTCAGTTCGAGACAACTCCACTCGAGTTTTACGTTAATATTTAATATTGCGAATTGTTGATTGAAACATTTAGAATTTTCTATGACGGCCTCTCTCTCCAGCGCCAGAACAACAAATTGCTCATCTCTGCAGATCCCAGCAGACATATGTACATATATACCATACACCATATGTACACATGTCCCATTTCTTTAGTTGGCTGCCTCTGATTTTATTTGGCCATCTGAAATTGAATTGGGAATAATTTAGCAACTGGCTTTCATTGGGGAAATGCACAAAAAAATATTTTTTTTATTAACTCAACAGACGAAGTTGAATGGGAGTAGAGTTTGAATACAAAACCGCTCAAGATCTTTCAGAACTTCAATACAAATCTTATAGTTTTGTCATGTTTTTTTTTAGTATCTGTATCTTTATACATATTTTAGAATTTTTCCTTGAAAAAAAGTCTTTTTAATTGAGTTTGAACAAGCTTCTATAAGAAAGCATAGAGCTTTTAGGGACACTGCCTTCGAGCTGGCCATTGTTTTCAAAACACATTAATTCAGCTTACTCGTAGGAATTAAAACACCGTGTAACTTTTATTAGGAAACGAACAGGAGGACGAACAGCAGGAAACCTTACGGTTTCAGGTCACCCATCAGAAGGACATAACGATAATTAATAGAATTTGTTCAGGGAATACATAATGAGGCATCGACTGGGGGACAGCATGTCCTGCAGACAGCAGATAAGTGGAGGACGTTTCGCTTCTATTTTTATTATTTTTCGATTTGCAACGCATTCATTCGGATTTTGTTGTTTTATTATTAACATTTTCATCTGGACTCTGCCGTTTCCTCTGTATTTTCCCTCATTTCTTTTCTTGTTTTTCTTCCTTTTTTTGCCCTCTCAGACAAACAAACTTGAATTTAAATGAGGAGACTGAGGAGGTTTGTGGGGCGGAGTCTTCGAGGCAGGGGCGACACTGTAAGTGTAATAAAAATTAACATTAATTCAGAAACAGGAAAATGGGGGAAAATCCATATGACACGAAAGGCGGAGGAGCTGGGGGACAGAGAGAATGTTAAGGAATTTTAACAAGAAAAATATGTAAATTGTCCCGTAATAAAAATGTCCTGCCCGTTCCTTGAGCACACTTATCTGCAAATATAAATTTTATGAAACATTCCCCAAAAGGAAAAATCGCAGCGAAGGAATTAAAATGGGGAAAAATAAAAGAAACACACAAAATACAAAAAAAAAAAGATATCAAGTGAGAAAAAGTAAAAACTGCAAAGAAACCCGAATGAGGCCCACGGCCTGAGAGGGGGACAAGTTATATCCCTGCAGGACATTATTTTAAATACTAATCCGCATCAGTTTTCATTTGAGTTTTCTTCGCCCCGCCATTCTCCCTGGCAAAACTGTCCCGCTTTTCTCCAGCCATTTTCACGTTTCGCCCGTCTGGCTGCCATCTTTGTTTGTGTTTCCGTTCGTGTCGTTACATAAATTCAGATGTTATCCCAAATGCGCAGCATGCACGTTATTAAAACAGCTGCGGGCCAGGCGACTGTCGCAAGTCGAGCGAAAATGAGGCAAGAATTTTTCCACTGGAGTGTACCTCCTAGTCAGCAGGATATAGAAGTAGGCATTATAATGGCAGTAGCAGTGGCTTTTATAATATTTTCATAACCTTTACTATACTTTTTTTTTTGCATATATGAAAATGTCTGGGAGTACCTTCAATTATATCTAATACATACTCCCAGGGCGCTGAGCAGCCTTCATGGCGTATACGTTATATCAAACTTAATCTTAAAAAATATTACAAGGCAATGGGATAAACAAAAATAATGTTATATAAAAATAAATCTGTGAAGAATGGAGGAAAAGTTTATACAATGTTTATAGCGAGAAGAATACCCCTTATGACTTTGTTTTTTCCTCTGAGTTCTCTTTCTTTAAGGCTGAGATTAACATTTGAACTCTGCTCTTACTGGTCTGACTTTTCTTCTCATTTATCTAATGCCTTTTATTTATTTTTTTATACCCTTGCAGGGTATTATAATTTCAGTCAGAAGTTTGCAACGCAGTGAA
>JAEIIJ010007582.1:0-35709 GCA_018904815.1 Drosophila ogumai
GTCTTCTATATATTCTCACTGCTATATATGTCGGAACGGGCCGGATCGGACGACTATATCCTATAGCTGTCATACAAATGTTCGATAAATTTTTAGAAAAAGTATTATAACTTTGTTGTTTTTCAACATTTTTGCATATTTTTTGAGATATGGCCATATTATATTATTTTTGAATTTCGGTATTAATTTTATGAAAATCGGACGACTATATCTTATAGCTGCCGTAGACACGGTCGGGAAATTAATTGAAAAAAAAATTATAACGTCGTTGTTTTTCAACGTATTTTCATCTTCTCTGGTGTATAAGCTAATATTATTCTTTTAGAAATTTGGTAAAAATTTTATGAAAATCGAACAACTATATCGTATAGCTGCCATAGAAGCGATCGGTAGATGTAGAGAAAATGTAAATCTGGGAATGCAAAACTGTAACTGTCAAACAGTAAACATACTAAGTGTAGGTAAAATTTAATAATATAATATACAAACTTCGGCGTACCGAAATTAGCTTCCTTTCTTGTTTTTTATTTATGATTATTATCTGTTTGATAATAAGCACGTATCGAAAAACAACCCTATCAGCAATTATAGTCACATTTAAAAGATATGTTAATCAACTATTATGAGATATATATATTCCACTGTTGATAGCATAAGGAAACCTGTTTTCATTATAAACATTAAGAAAAATGTAACATATTTTTAAAAATATAATATTAATAATTAATTAAGTATCCTTAACATTTGATAATTATTTTTGAAATTTTTGTATGGATCATAGGGAATTTGGTAAATTCTCTTTGCTTAATCATCGAGAAATGTATGCTGTTTTTAATAATAATTATCATAATAATAGAAATAAAATTAACTAGAATTGGTTTGCAGTGTATTTGAAAGAAAACCAGCGCCACGTGCTTGTGATAATGATATTGTTGTTTGGTGTCTTGGCTTTATTTAAAAAAAACTCATATTCTCATTTGCGTTGTTTGTTTATGCAAAGTTCAGTTCATAAAATCATTTAAAGATATTTTATTAAATTATTTCAAGCTTGTTCGCGTTTATGGTTGATCTTTTATAAAAGCCGCACACGAAACGATACAAGTTTCTGTCGCTTTTGAACATTTGCTGCGTGAGGTTGACCATGTACGAAAGGGTTGTGGTGCACTGCCTCGGTTCAAACGGATCGGGTCCTGAGTGGCTGCCCATAAAACTGGATTGGAGTGAGCGTTGGTGCTCACTTTCCGCTCCATATACCGAAGATTATGCCAAGAGGATCTATGATTTCACGACTCGGGACTCTGATGTCTTCTTGGTGTCCGTCATGAAGTGCGGTTCCACTTGGATGCAGGAATTGGCTTGGCTGTTGCTTAATAAATTGGACTACGAAGGAGCTCTCAGTGAATACGGAATGGTTCGAAATCCTTATTTAGAGTGAGTTAAAGTCCAAGTTAAAGTTAAAGTTAAAGTTAAAGTCAAAGTTAACGTTCAAGTTATAGTAACATTTAATTAAAATATTTGCAGGCAGTCTGGAGTTGATACATCCGTCCTTGTGGATTCAATAGAAACATGTGATAAAATTCAGAATAATCCTCGACTGATTAAATCCCATTTACCTGCACAATTTCTGCCCAAAGAAATCTGGACCCAAGGACGTAAAACCATTTACGTGGCTCGAAATCCCAAGGACGTTATAATATCTACATATCATTTCTTTCACGGAATCTCTGCTTGGGAAGACAACTTGGATCAATTTATTGATGACTTTATTGCGGATAAAATTGCCTTCAATCCGTACTGGGCGCATCTTGTTGACTTTTATAGAATGCGTTTTGAAGAGAATATATTTTTTGTTACTTACGAGGAAATGATTCGGGATCTTAAGGATGTTGTAAAGAGATTATCAAGGTTTTTGGACTGCCAAGAATTGAGTTATTGCGAAATGGAGAAACTCTTGAACCACTTAAAGTTCAAGAATATGAAAGGTAAGTTGACATCTTTAAAGTTTTCTTTATTAATTAATTTAGGTACCATTTTTCTTTCAGAGAGCAAGTTTGGCAACCACACCAACTTCTTTAAAAGTGCTTATGAAACCAAAGATAATTTTAAGTAAGTTTCTCTATTTATTTATGTAAGGATTATGAATGTAATTTAATTTTTTTGGTTAAGCTTCATGCGTCGTGGAATAATTGGCTCTTACAAGGATGAGTTAAGCTCTGAGCAACTGAATAAAATTAATAAGTGGACGCAGAGATGTCTGCAGGAATATGGAATTACTGAATCTGACATTTTTGGGGAACTGTAAATCTGTGCAAATTATAATAGAGCGCCATTAAAATGTTGAATTAGTGTAACTTAAGTAGTTGCAGCAGTGCAAAGGTTTTTAAAAACAACTAACTAAAATTACTTCAGAATATTAATAAAGTTTGCTTAAAAAATAAGGTATTTTATTCAACAGAGATATAAATCCAACAGTGCGTATTTGTCACATGCCGTGTTGACCTTTTTTGTACTAAGATAATAAAGACTATCCAGCTTTATGGTTTTTATCTTTTATGATTGGCAGCCAGCATTAAGTTTAAAATAAATAAAGCTTTATTCTTAAATATTTACAATTGCCAGTATTTTATGCTCTCCATTTGAATTCATTTGAATTCATGCTTTCTTTTTGAATTAAAAAATTTATTTTTTTTATGGCATAAGATTTTTTAATTGTTATTAAATGACTTATAAAATATATATAAAAAATAATGTAAAATGAACGACTGAAAGTTCAATAATATATAATATAAGTTATTTTTATGAAAAATATACAAATACTTATTAAAAAAAATCAACAACAAAGAGTTTAATTACGATTCTACGTTGACCTTCTTTATTATTTCTCTTCCTCCTTAAACACACAAGCAAAAAAAAAAAAACACGAGTAACACAAACACAAAAAAAAACACACACACACACACACTCCAGCACATACAATTCTGCATTATTCTCATGTACACTACGCGTAATAACAACACAACAAAAAGCAACAAAATAGAAGCAAGAGCAACAAACAATGATTTTCATGGTACGTAAAATTAATTAGGGCACTGAGACAAAAATCCTCAAATTTCAATTGAACCCACCCAACCCCCCTACCAAAGTCCTGCGGGAGCGAAGGAGACGGGTAGAAAGAGTGGGAGAGCGCCCAGGAGATATGCAGTGAAAGAAGAAAATGAAGCAGCAACTAAAAATACCAAAGGAGCCAAGTTGAGGGTTGGAGGGGAAAGAAGCTGCTGGCGAAACATAATTACTCTGCATCTGTGTGGGTGTGCTTTTGTCTTGGTGTTTGTGTGAGCCCCTCGCCTTGTGATGGTGTTTGTGCGTAGGCCGAATAGAGGCACTGAAAGAAATGAGATATAACTATGGAATATTTAATAGAAAGCTTTGAATAAATTTATTAAATAAGATTTCAATTTAATTACAAAATTACACTATACAAATAAATAAATATAGTATAAATTTAAGCTTAAACTTATACTCTTATTTTCTATACTCATTTCCAATTCATTTTATTTATAACTTTATTTATAACTTTATTTATAACTTTTACAATTTTATAGAATCCCCATAAATCAAATACCCATTTTTATTATTTTATTTATTTCTTACTGTGTAATGTCTTGTCAATGCAAGCCGGCTGTGATGTTGCTGTTGCTGATGCTGCTCCTGCCCCACCTCCTGGCGCTCCTGCTGCTCGTGTTTCCTGTCGACGTCCTTTCCCTTGTCTCACTCCTATGTGCCTGAAAACTTGTACATAGCAGTGGGATTTTCTATGTGCCATGCTCCTCGCAGCATCAAAGCTCAAAAGAAAACCCAGAGGAAAAGCAAAGGCAGTGCCACACTCACACACACAAGCAGAGAACGTTTTCAGCTAATATATAATTACAAATACATTTAATCCTGACGGTTTTTTAATTGTCCTGGAAGGGTTGAGATTAAAACGGGAAAGGGCGAGCGCAAAGACAGTAGCAGGATGTTGTGATTGACATTTTCCGTGAAATTGAGAATGGAAATCATGAATGAAGGAAAGTGAAAGGGGAAATTGGTGGATGTAAAGTGCAACAATTATTTGAAAAAATAAATTAGTAAATTTACATAATTAATTTGGAAATCGTTGAGAAATATTTTGACCAAAGTCTCACCTTGAAATTAAAACCAAAAAAGAAAACTAACTAAAACGCTCCAAATATAATATATTTTATTTGCAATTATATTTACTTTTTAAAAGGAAAACTATTTAAAAAAGTAAAGCCTAACTTCAATTAAGTTCTCAATGATTTCCTATTTCTTTTGTATAATAATAAAATATAAATATAAAACTGTTTACTACTCCCAAACTACCATCATAGAACACACAAGACTATCAGTGTAAGTGCTTTTCTCAGTTGCTACTCTAAATTTCCCGGAATTTCTCTAACTCAGTTATTTTTGTAGCTTTAAAATTGCAATTAATTTTCGAGCTAACCAAGCCTACAACTCATACCACTTGGCCACAAGCAAGGCACTTTATTAGAAAACCGTAGAAACTGTTTGGAAAAAAGCAAAGATGATGAAGGGGGCAAGGGAAATAAAAGGAATCTGACAACATAAAACCTCAAACCTCAAAGAGAATTTCCGCCACTCCTTGGAAAACCAAAGGGCGGCCCACAAAAAAAATAAAAACAAAAAAACAGAAGGCTACGGCCGCAACTCGGAAAATTCAACCCAACTCCCGTCCTATAATTTTCCGAAAAATAACTTTAAACTAAGGCACACACACACACACACATATTAGTGTGCACTGCATGGCACCGTGAAAAGCTAAAGGAAAACACCGAGCAGCAGCAGCAGACGACCCACATTGGTGAAGTCGAAAAGCAGCCAAAAGCGGAAAATGCCAAACAAAGAAAATCTAGAGCCGGGGAAAATGTTTTCGCCTTTCTTGCATTGCCATTGCGAGAAGGAATCAACAAAAGCCGTCCGAAACTACGCAATTTGGTGAAAAGCAGGCCTGCAACACGAAAGCAAGTGAAGGATGCGGGAAGGATCCAACTTCTATATACTACAGCTGCCTATATATACGGTTACTATATATACATATGTATATATAAATGCCACATAGGACCCAAGAAGCAAGAACAGCAACAACCGCAACGGAGTCAACGTCACTCACGTAACACTGAGGAAAATATGCCTGTTACACGGTGAGAAAGTAGTTATGGTGGATTTTTATGGGATTAAAAAATAATTGTTCTTAGAATAATAAAATATAGGCCAATAATTATTTTAAATTAGTTTTTTGTTATTGTGATAAACTATTTATTATGTTTTTATTGACTTTAAAGTGCTCGGTAAAACCAGCTTTGCGTGACTTAAAATGTGAGGATAATCCATTTAATAATTTTTATTTTATAGTTTTTGTTTACTCTTTAAGAATTCAAGTTTATTAAATGAATAATAAATATGATGATATATTTTAAAAGTATTTTAAAACACAAATATTCTTTCTTTAGATATTTTTATACCAAGGGTATTTCTTTCATAAATTCTTCAAAAATGTTTAATCATTCTTAATTTGAATTGTAATACACTGTTTATGTAGTTGGTTCACTATCCAAATATATAACAATTCGAAATGATTCATTTTATAATATATTAACTCATGAATCTTATAGATACGAAAATATTAGACTTAAATCAAAGAACTATAACGATTCTTCTTTGTATCTTTCAAATACATTATAATTTCAAATGATATATGTAAATAAATAAATATAAATTATAAGAATTCTAGGAAAATTCTTAAACTTGCTTAAAAATAAATTTATTTTTTTAAATCTTTTTTAAGTTAATCCAAAATATTTTTCCTAACTATATACCGAGCCATTACGCATCGGAAATGCCTTCGGAAAATATATCAAATTACATTCTGTCACTGTGCAAGCCCCTGAGCCCACAGGACCCCATTCTTTACCTACTCCGGGACCCCCTTGTTTCTCTCCTCATTTGCCCTTTCTATTTCTCTTTCTCCATTTTCTTCCGTTCCTCCTTTCTCCCTGTCTCCACTTCCCCCCACATTTCATTCAACCGCTGCACACGCACAAAGGCGCCAAAATTACAAACGCAGCGAGTGGTCGACGTCTAATGGGTGTGAGTTTCCACCAAATTTTCCTTCTCCTGTGCCAAGGAGTGAGACTGCTTCTTCTTCTCGCCCATAAAGGACTGCAGTAAATTCCACACCCCCATCTACATTTCCGTTTTCCCCCGCCCCGAAAAAGAAAGTTTTATATAGGCGCCGGCGCACGCACATCTGGCCAGGAATGTACATATATATATATGCGTGTGCACAGTATATATAGTACATGAAAGCTGCAGCCGAAAAAAACACAACACAAAACCCCGCACTCAAACCCAGAGACCCATGTCAAAGTCGCAGGCTAGCCTCCCTCCACCCCCCTGCCCAATCCCCCTCCTCCCACATTTCCAAGATGGCACAAAACGCCCTGCATTTTTTTCTATTTACTTTACTTTGGCTTTACTTTTCCTTTTTCCTTTTCGTTTTTCTCTTTGCGTTTTTGTTTTTGTTTCGGCTTCCATGTTCTTGGCCGTGGATTTTCTTGAACGTCCTTGATCCTTGCAACGCACAGCCATAATAACAGCGGCCGAAAGAAGAAGCAGAGAGTGGCGCCATGCTGGTGGCCAAAGAGAGCGAACGAAGCATAGCATACTTTTCAGGGGGGGAGAGGTCCAAAGCGCCGGCAGGACGCCTTATCAGTTGTAAAAACAAAACCGGAAGCCCACACAGGAAGTTGCCACAGTGAGACCGAGACAGAGGCAGTCAGAGAAAGAGAGAGAGAGAGATGTACGTCGTCGAACTTTCAGGGTGAAAGCGAAAGTTGAAGGCGAAGGACAAGGCAGCCGAGGAAAGTGAAAGTTCTCACAAGAGGCGAGAGAGAGAGAGAGCCAACGCAGGCGCATTTCCCACGAAATAGTTATAAACAATGCAGAAGGTCCTGAGAGCAAGTCCTGAGAGAAAGCTTGAGAGGGAGAGAAAAGTCAAGCCAAGTTGCAGTTGTCTCAAGAAATGTTGGTTACGAGCCGAAGCTTTTGCCGCTACATTTTTAATGGCCGCAATGTCCTTGGATACTTGCAGGGAGTTTCACGAAAATGGGGGTTGGGAAATCGGGCAATGGCAGCGGCAGAGGCAGCGCAGTCAGCGCCGAAGCCAGCAGCGACTGCGACTGCATTTACTTTCACTTTCGCTTTCACGCAGCAACCCCAGGCGGAAAATCCCCCCAACCCCAAGGTAACTGCTTGCATATAATGTACTTGCCTCGCTTTTCTTTTGCTGGGAAAAACTTTTGCCCCAGAGCTTTTGCATTTTTTTGTGTTTTCGGCTGTTTTTTTTTTTTCGTTCGTTCTGTGCGTGGGGTTTATTTCTTGAAAGTTTATTTTTGACAGAGTTTTATGTGCCTGGCGGGCAAACAGAAAACAGGACACGGGACAAAACAGGACACTGCAGCCCAGAAGGGGAGGCGGAAGGCGCGCCCGTCCGCCCAATGAAAATGACAAAATAATGTAATTTGGGGCCCGTAGATTTATGCGTGCTGCGCCTCCGCAAAAGAGGAATTTTGCAGAAGGCAAAACGCAACGTAGTCGCTTTCCTTTAGTCCCTTTTCGCTTCCTCCAGGATGCCTTCCTGCTGCGCGTGCTTGCCTTCTTCTCTTACTTTCTTTTTTGTAAGCCGCTTGGCCGAATTTAGGGCAGGTTTCATTCCCGCTTAAACCCAAAATAAAAACGAATCCTGCCAGAGGAACTTTATTCTTTTTACTTAGCCCCAGGCCAGGCAAGGCGAGAGTTGTTGACAAAGTTTCAAGCCGAGAAGAAGATAAAGACTGAAATGGGGGAAGAGGAGAGGGGAGCACTGGGGATCGGAAATGGATATAGCTAAAGGTGGCACAGTGTTTGGCTAAACTGTGAGTCCTAGGAAATTGGGTTGAAAAAGGAAGTGAACATGTCAGAGAAGTCAATATTAAAGGGAAAGAGACATTTTGGGCTAAGGTT
This sequence comes from Drosophila ogumai, assembly GCA_018904815.1. NCBI lineage: Eukaryota > Metazoa > Arthropoda > Insecta > Diptera > Drosophilidae > Drosophila > Drosophila ogumai. Next base: position 8,086 of record JAEIIJ010007582.1, read on the forward strand.
AAATGTTAAAAAATAAGGTTAATTTTACCTTTCAAAAATAACAAAGTATATAGTTTAGTGCCTTAAAACTGAATTTTCAGCTTAGTAATATTTACAAAAAATGTGAATAATTAAATACAAATTTATTTATCAAAAAAAATGAATTATAAAGGTTTTATGGTAAAATTTGTATGCTAAAACTGCATTTGTAGCTTAGCAACTCTTTAAAAAAGGTTAATAATAAAAATTTACAAGCATAAATCAAACAAAATTAGTTCTAAAGTCCCTAAAGTCACATAAATGCCAAAAGATCTGCAATTATCCAAAGCTTAAAATATATAAAATGGATACGTAGGTTTTAATTTTTAATTGGTAAAGGTGAAAATATTTAAAAATATATAAATTGGGAATCTAAATGTGTTTATATTTGTTATAAAGTTATAAATTTATACTGAAGTAAACAGAGTTTAAGCAGAAACAGTATTTAAATAGCCAACAAGCTATCACAACCCAAAGGCAATTTAAGAATATCAAAAATATACAAAAATTTAAAAATAAAGAAACCTAATGGAACAGCATTATTTGCTCAACTTAAAGTCCTTGGTCCCTCGGGCATATCCTGTAAAATATATATAAAAAACAGTCGTAGCAGGGCCATTGTCATGGTCACCTAATCCGACTGGCCAAAAATGGCCCCGTCTTGAGCCTCTTTTTGGCCAACAACGGCCACGTTGGTCTGAGGGAAATAATCATTTCAAATGCAAAACCCAGCCCGAAGAAGCACAAGAAAAGCACATAAATGACCGCCAGCTGTGCCAAATTTTTGGATCCAAGCACCAAGCTGCACATGCCACAGAGAGCTCCAGATCCAGAGCTCCTTTGGTGTGTAGGCTCGGCTCCCTCGACGCCCTCCTGACGCTGCACAGATGATTCTGATTCATTTAATTTTCGTTTTTGTAAATGGGTAAATTCGGTGGGTGGAGGGGGAAGGGGTAGCAAGAGCTTGGGGGCGGGGGTTGCGTGGTTGCAAGGGGCGTGGCATTGCCTCCGCATCTGGGAAGGACTGTCAGTCAGGAGGAGGCCTACGAAAACTTTTGCCTGCCACGCACAATTTTCCACTTTCAACTTTGCCAAGGGGATGGATGGTTGGTGTGCGATGGGGCTGAGCTTTCTGCTTGGCTGATGTAGCGATAAGCAGGCAACGTCGTCGCTTCTACACGGAGAAAAATAAATTGTTATTTAAGTTTAACATTCACTAAAATTATTATTAAATATATTTGAAAGATCTTGTTTTTACAAGATTTATTAAATTAAATTTATTACATTAAATTAAATAAAAATAAAAATATAAGAAAACTTATATACAATTTCTCACTGTGTACCTTGGTTACTACCGCTGAAGTTGCTGTTGTTGCTGCCGCAGCCGCAACGCTGCACACGCCGCCCAGGAATTGGCAATGTTGATAGGGACGGGGGTGTTGGTTAAAGAGGGGGAAGTGGCGGCAGGGGGGTGGCTGCCCTGGGGCAGGGTTGAAACATAGCCCCGTTGTTGTTGTTGTTTTTTGCTACTGCTGCTGTTGTAGTTGGCGCCAGTTTCCCATGTAAAAGTTGCTGAAAAGTGTAACGCAGTCGGAGCCTGACTGAGTTGGGGATGCGGTTGAGAGCGGGGCAGGAGGGAGTGGGTTTGGTGGTTGGGAAATAAGAGAGGGAGAAGGCTAAGGCGGCTGCAAGGGAGATGCTGTCAGGGGCTGCTGTCGTTGCCACGTCGCCTACGCGGCATAGTTTCAACTTTTCTGGCCTACGCACTGCAAAAAAAACTGTCCAGACTTTTGGATAAGGTTTGTCCCGAAGATAACAAGTTGACGATGGGGTAAAAATAAAAATAATATGGTTAATATATAGGAATAAATTGATAGTTGGGTTTTCTTAGAGTAAAATTACTAATTAAATTAAATTTTTACAAAATAAAGAGGGTTTTTGGGAGAAGATATGCATAATTTACAAAATGTGAGCTTCCAATTAAATTCACTTGGATTTAAAATACATTAATATAAATAATTCAAATTATTGTTAAATATATTGGCAATACAAGTAAAACTTATTTATAAACTATTAAAGAAACAAATAAAATTATCTTTTTATTAAAATCAGCATCGCAATTGTAAGAGCATCTCTCTGTCGTTATACCCTCTCCCTTCTGCAGTCTGTTTTTGTTTCTTGCCAAAAATTCACGCACTTTTCCGTAGTGTCTCCTCCAGCGCCCCTCTTCACCCCTGCAGGTTTCCCCCCCTTTTTATGTGTGTTGTTGTTGGGTGGCAAGTACATAGAGGCGCCTTTATGTGCGCAGATTTCCGTCCTTCTGGCTGGAAAATAGACTTTCGCTTTCGCTTTCACTTTCACTTGCCACCTACCGAGAGGGGAGGAAGCTGGCAGCAAACTTTCGACATCAAAAAGAACTACTTTCGATAATCACAGGGCTGGCGCCAGAGGAATTACATTTCAGCCGGCTGCGGGTGAGTTTTCCACGCGCTTTTTACTGCCTCCAACTACGGGGTTTGCTTTTTTGGTTTTAAAGTTTGGGCCAAATTTTGGCTGTTGCCTACTTTTATGCGCATAAAAAATTCCTTTCAGCCATTTTTTATGCAATTTTTTATTGCCATTTTATGCGTCCGATGAGATCAGCTAGAATACGTTTTGGAAATTACGAAAAAGAAAGTGAAAAATATAACTCAGGAGTTTGCTTATTAATTAGGCTAAGCGAAACTGCCTTGCAGAAGAGTTTCAGCTTCAAAGCTGAATTCAATCAATGACATCACGAAGCTGCGGGGGAAAATGTGAAAACACTGCAGCGGGAAATCCAGTGATTGTGGAATGGTGGATAATGGTGGTGGTTAGTCCAAGTGCAAACCATGGTTTTCCATGGAAACCCCTTCTCTCATCTGTGGAAAAGCCAAGTCGTTGCAGTTGCTAATTCGATGGACCGTAGTTTTCATTTAAACGGGGTGGAAGCTAAATCAGAAATTACCTTTGGGGGATGAAAGGGTTGAAAATAAGAAAGCATTGCAATTAGGAAAATTAATCGCTTGACATAACAGATAAACGGTGTCTAGAATCTGTATAAGTATTAAGTTTATCAAAGGTAAAGTTTTTAGAAATATTCCAAACCTTAAATAGCCTCTTCAGGACTTTATGAATAGTAACTAGCCAGGTCAGTCGGGTCTAGATTATAAATCAAAAGTTTTTAATTTTAAAATTGATACAACAAGAAACAATAACTATTTTTCTAAATTTTTTGTTTTTTGTATAGATTTTAATTTGGTTAAATTTTGTATATTTGAAATTTCGTTACGAAATGTAGCACAGTAATTTGTAGTTTACGTTTTTTACTATTTTATAACAGTACATGTCAAAAGATACACAATACAAATACAAAATACAAGATACATATGCAAGATGCAGATGAAAAATAAGAATACAATAAACAAATATAAGATACAAATACAAGATACAGATACAAGGTACAGATTTAAAATACAAAATATAAGATAAAAGATACAGATACAAGGTAGAGATACAGATACACGCACGTCTGGCAACGCCGCGAGCGACCAAAAGTACCAGATCGTTAGTGCATGGTACAATCAGCTGATTCCGCAATAGATGGCAACCCTAATTATCGCCCAAGCAACCCTGTGCTCAGCAGCAGACGAAAGCGACGAACGTCGAAATTTTCGACCTGAAAATAATTTAAATTCGTTAAACGACAACAACAACACAGAATGCTGAACGCCGTGTCGCGTGCTTACGTCCGAGGCGGAGCCCAGGCCATCTCCACCGGCCTGCGGGCGAGCGGCGTGGCCGTCAACTCGATGGGTAAGAATTCTGCGAAGGGACAGCAACCAGCGAAAAACAATCAATTACATAACAAACGGAGGAGCAGAAACCGCACTTGGCAGTGTTTTCCACATGGATATCCAGCGGGGATTCTGTTGGCAGTCAGCTCCCAGGAGATTTGGCAAATTTCCTTACGTAATTTCAACATAACCTCCGCCCAATAACAACAAAAAGTGGGCAGGAGCTGCAGGTGCATCATCGCTGGCATAGAGGAGTTATAGCTATCCCACTTGGGGCAGACCCAGCAGGAGCTCCTATAAACGTAGTGTAGAGTCTGTTTACTCCGGAACTAATTCCCCTTCTATTATTCCAGCTAACCGCCAGGCACACACCGATCTGCAGGTGCCCGACTTCAGTCCCTATCGCCGGGACTCTGTGAAGGACAGCCGTCGCCGCAATGAGACCGCCGAGGAGCGCAAGGCCTTCTCCTACCTGCTGGTCGGAGCCGGAGCCGTGGGCGGTGCCTATGCGGCCAAGGGTCTTATCAATACCTTCATCGGTTCGATGAGCGCCTCTGCCGAAGTTTTGGCCATGGCCAAGATCGAGATCAAGCTGGCTGACATCCCCGAGGGCAAGTCGGTGACATTCAAGTGGCGCGGCAAGCCGCTGTTCATTCGTCACCGCACTGCGGCGGAAATTGATGCTGAGCGCCAGGTTCCCACATCCACGCTGCGCGATCCGGAAACTGATGATGTAGGTTTCCCAAGAGTGGGTTGAATCTTAAGAAAGCGATTCTTAAGCCTGGGATTTAACCTACTCTTTTATAATTACGAGGATACTAATATTTATCCCTTCCAGCAACGTGTGATCAAGCCGGAGTGGCTGGTGGTTATTGGCGTCTGCACGCATTTGGGCTGTGTGCCCATCGCGAACGCTGGTGACTTTGGTGGTTACTATTGCCCCTGCCACGGCTCCCATTACGATGCCTCTGGCAGAATCCGCAAGGGACCGGCGCCCCTTAACCTGGAAGTGCCCACCCACGAGTTCCCCAACGAGGGCCTCCTCATTGTCGGCTAGAGGAGATGCACTCACCTGCAGCTCTATTATCGTTTAAGCCCCAAGAACTACATAGTGAATGGATTGATGTAAATTAATAAAAACAACCAAACAAAACGTCTGAGAGCATAAACGAAGCAATCATTCGAATTGAGGAGGGAGCTGTGGAGGATCAAGAAAAACCTAGTGATTTTATATGTAAATTATAAATAATCTATTTGGACTATGAACTAAATGTTAGAACATTTCCGTAATTGCTGGATTTGTACCAATTAAAATACCAAGTTAATGCGTTATCTAAGATTATAATTAAGTGCCACTGATTCTGCCTCGCCGCTCTAGGACTTCCAGCTCCAACAGCTCGTTCTTTAGGCGCATGCTCTGCACCTCAACCTGTTGTCTTTCCATCTCTAGCTTCTCCTTGGCAATCTGCATCTTGAGCTGCTCCATTTCTATTCTCCGCTTCTCCATATCCACCTTGTGCTTCTCGGCCGCCCTGGAGTTCTCATCTCGGTAATAATCCTGCTGAAGCTTAATTAAGATCATCTTAATGTTAAGCATCGAATACTCGGAGTGGTTCTGTTGCTGTTGGGCATCGCTAGAGCCGCCACTCAAGAGGTTCCTCGGCTTGAAACCCGGATTAGTATCGGTGCTACCTATTAGTTGAACATTGTATTATATAAATAATTTATTTTAAACCAACTATACTTACTTTCTTCAGCATTCCTGTCTTCAAACCCCTCCCTGAAATCCTCACATATGGATGACACAGTTGTAATGGCCAGATCCTCTTCGGATCTAGTTTCGCTGCTACCATCCTGACCCTTTAGCCTTCTTAGTCGACGGGTGTTTATGTACTTCTCCCTCAGGGCCTTCTAAGGACGCTCCATCCCAGACTGCAAGGCGAACTCCGTGCCAATTCGCTTCCAGGTATCCACCTTCTGCCGCCAGGTGACCGCATCGTTTGTCTTGCTCTTGATCACATCCTGGTAAGCAGTTACTAAGGCCTCCAGGATGCGCTCCTCCAGGGGTGAGAAGTTTTTTGCCCGCAATCTTTTTACATTGCCAAGCATTTTGTGATATTTTTGGTTGTAAACAAAAATCATCTGTGAAAAGAGGGTTGTCACCTAGTGCGATTTTAGAAATGGAGTTGGTTTAAATTTAAGGACCTTTTACAAAGGATCATTTAAAATAAATTTAATTCAACTTTTTTAATTTAATTTTTAATTTTGAATAATTTGGTTTAATTTTAATAATTAATATAACCAACGCAGTAATTATCCTTGCTGTCAACTACATCCTGGTGAACTTTAACCAAACTTTCTAGAATGCGGTTCTCTTCGGCTGAGAAGCTTTTAGAATTTCCAGACTGAAAGGTTTCCCATATCCTTTTTTTGTTTATTGTTTTTCGCTATTACAAGAAATTTCTTAAGTTTCTTAAGTAAGTTGGAAAGTGTTATTTTGAAACTACTTTTATATTCCTTGGGTAAGTAATTACCTTTTAATGAGTCCCTTAGCATATTTAACTGTGTACTAACTTAAAATAATTTAATTAAATGCAAAAGGACGAAAAGTATACAATTTTAAATTCGGAACTAGTTCGCAAAGTATATTTTGGTATTAAAAATACCAAAGGCAACACATTTATCAACCCTGACAACCCTATCAGCTGAGAGTTCCGTCCATTGTTGTGTCTGCGTTTCAGTTTGTTGTCTTTGTTGATTCGCGTTAAAAAGTTAAAAAAATGGCCGAGGAAATCGACGACAACGACTTCTACCGCGAGAACTTCAGCGCCGACTCCGATTGGGAGGTGTTCAACGCCCAGCTGGGCGAAATCCTGCAGAAATGGGATGTGTCAGCGGAGTCCGACGTGGGCCGTGGCCTCAGAGCCGAGGAAATCTTCCAGTGCAAATGGAAAATACAGAGGGAAACTCTGGATATGCTGAGGAACGGCATAGAGGTGGAGTACTACCAGGCCGTACTGGAGGAGGAGGAGTTGAGTCCCCAAGAGGAAACCAAGGAGACAACCTGCTTGCAACGCACCAATTGCCACCACGATCTAATGAGCACTGGAAATAGCTTTGGGCCGCCCATCAGGAGCTCCCAGGACCTGCACATTCTGGCCAGAATCTACGGACTAAGGCGCTTTATTGTCCTGCACCCGGTGAATCCCAATCTCAACTACATGAAGTCCACATCGGAGTTCAACTTCTTTCTGAGCGCAGCTGCCGTGGTGGCCGCTGAAGTTCAAAGTGTAGTTCCCATCTTTGTGCAGATCTACGATCCCAAATGGAATTTCTACACGGGCGTGGCCTTAGCTCCTGCCCTGAGGACCAACTTCAGGCTCGTAGGGCTGGAGAAGGCCCCGTCCGAGTGCCGATTCCTGATGGGCCTGCTCACCCTGTTCAGGGAAAAGGTGCCCACCTCCTACTCTCAGGCTGCCAAGATCTCCGTGTGCACCACCTACGCTCTGGATACCATGCGCATCCGTATGCCCATGTATGTGCCCTTTGATCATGGCCTCAGCTCTGAAGATATAGTCGTTGACGGCGAGGTCTCGCAATTGGAGCTCCAGCAGTTTTATGCTTTACCGCATGGCTATACACCGGAATCCCGCACGGAAATCTACCTAGTCTACACCTGGCCAGAGTTATCCGAACATGTGGCCTTCGACAGCGAGCAGAGAACTGACTTTGTGCCGTCCAAGGCTCCACTGGGCAAGGTTTACCTATCCGTCGAGGCCTCCTCGTATCTCTCCTGCTGCCTGAGGGATTATCAGTCTGTAGGTGGAGTCACCAGATCCCTAGAGTCCTATGTGGGCCGGAATTTCTCCGGAGTTAAAAGCGGACCAGAGGCAGGAGCCAATCCCTTGGATCGCATCACCGAACACAAGCTAAAGCAGCGCCGAGAACGCAGCTACGAGCTGCCCTCTCAGGCGGGTTTAACCAAGCGCCTGCCGGGTCCCATGACCGAAAGTGAGTTGAGCGAACTTCTGGCCTATCTTTTCCCCGATATGCATCCGGAGATGGCACTGTATCCCTATGCAAAAAAGAGTTTTAAAGACAAGGTAAAGTCTATTAAAAACAAACTAAATTCCGATTGATTTTAAACTTTATTTTAACTTTTTTTTTCAGTTCGATCCCATGCGCATTAAGAGTGCTGTTCCCGACTCTTTGGTTTGCCGTTTGAGCTGCTTATTGGCCACCTGCCACGCCCACCTGGGCAGCGTTGAGGGCATGGCCCAATTGTGGGCAGCATTTACGAGACAGCTTCGGCTGCTGTGGGATAACTCTCTCTTGGTGCCAGGGTGAGTACTTACATATTTATGATTTTTATACACTTGCAGGGTATCATTTTAGTCGGAAGCTTAAAAAGAAGTGCAGGTGTCATTTCCGACCATATAAATTATATAGCTTCGTGGTCATGATCATTTTTAAGTGGCCAAAAATTTAGATTTTTTAAAATTAAAAATTTAGAATGTAGATTGATCGATTCTTGTTTTAATGCCAAGATCCTCTGGCAACCTGTAAGGGTATAGAAAATGCGACTTTCTTGTTTCTAAGTAAAACACAATAACAAAAGGTTTTTGTAACAAAAATATGCTTTTTATTTGGAACTTGATGCGTACGAAACTGAGAAACCAAAAACGGAAACGCTTCGTAAATATTTTCTAGTAAATTTCGTTTTGCTAATCTGTGAAGCCGCAAGGTTAACATTTTGAATTGGATTTATTTGTAACAATATATAACGCACATTTATTATGGGATCGTGTACTATATAAGTCTAACTGTTTTTTGGGTGGATATCTGCTCCTCCATATCGGTTGCTGTCTTCGTCGTCATCGGTGTGATGCCAGGAGATGAGCATTCCCAAGTCATAATCTACATGTTGTCTGTGTATTATACATATTTTTCTGTATATTTTTGTTTTGTTTTATTTGTTGGCAGTATAAGTGTTGGTGTCACCGATTACAATAATAAAATATTGCTCATCTCCAGTTGGTGTCTTCTTTATTTTTTTTTCGAGTGCAGGCTAAACTAAATTTAAGCACGTGCTCTGTTTCTCTTTCTCCCTCTCCAATGTGCTAAGGCAGTTTAATTTAGTTGTAATTGTTTAACACTAAATTTGATTCAAAGTTTCTTATAATTATGTCGGATACTGTTCCTTCTACACTTCCTCCTACTTGCTTTACAAGTGAAACGTATTTTGGGGAATCATTTCGATTTTCTTTGAATTTATTGCCTACTTTTGCTTTATTTGAATACTTGTTGTTTTGTCTAAATAATTGCTCCCGTTTTCCACCTAAATTGTGCTTACCATTCTAATGCTCAAAGCCTTGTCTATAACTGATTTACTTAGGGATAGATTATAGGGTACATATAGATGTAGATATTTCCTTACTTCACTAAGTATTTAGTGCCAGACATGGGCTTGTTGTGGGTCGCCTCGAGAGGTGACCCTGCCCACGGGCACTAAATATTGTTAACTGTCAACTGTGTTTCGACTCCTCCGGACTGTTTATCCAGGACTCGTCCCTCCAACAACGATAATGATAATGAGAAAACAGAACATTGTTTCAAACGCTTAAGCCTAATGGTTTCTACATACATATATACATACCAACCGAAAATAAAAGGGAAAATAAATATATTCTTGTCGATAGATTACTTTTATTAAATTCTCACTAAAAGGTAGAAATCATAAACATAAGAAAGAACTTAGCACGCAAATGTTTCAATTGAGGCTTCTGTACAAAACGAAGTGAAACAAATCGAAGCTTAAACTTTAACATGAGTAAAAATTAAAACTGTTCAGGCAGTAAAATGGTTTGGTTGGTTCAAAAACTACTCAAGTGTGTGGCTGGGATAGACAAACATAAAGTGGTTTTTAAGGGAGTGTAAATGTAAATGATGTAGAATATGAGACTAGAGAATGTTTATAATTTTGTTTGGAAAAGTACGAACAATTCGATGGACCTATTACCTTTTGTTTTTTGTTTTTTTATTTTGTAAACTATCTTGAAACTCTGAGAACTCGAAATTACATCTTACTGGGTTTTTGCTCTTTCTAAAGTTATTTACATATTGCTTTTTCTTGTGCTCTCTCAGCGACTTGTATGCCTGTCTATCCCAGCATTTAAACGTTCCTCCCTCCCTTCTCTTACTCCTCCTTAGACCCTAGACATTAGTTAATCAGATTTAATAGCTATTAAGTATAATTAGTACCATATATTGACTTAAGTTGTAGTTCTTTGATTGCTCAACATTGGGCTGCAAACAGAGAACTAGGGAAAGTATTGGTGTTTATTGCACTCTAAACAGCATATAAAAATATCTATATATTTCTTGGAATTACACTCCTTCAACAGCTTCGCATTTGCAATTGTTAGATGCATTATGCAAATCTCGAGTGGCCCCTGGTGACAGCGGCAGCATCTGCGAGATGGATGCACTTAAGGCCTGGCCTCGTCTGCAGATGTGTCTGCTTCTGTCTCAGTGTCAGCCAATGTCAAGTTCAGCGACAAGGATGCATTCTCTGCTTGTTCCTCTTCCTGCTGCTGCACTTGCTCAATGCTTGACACCGAGGTGCTGGCCGCCAAGGATGAGCTAACATACACCTGCTCCTCCTCTTGTCTAGCTGCTGCTGCTGCTGCTGCTGCTGCTGTCACAGTGGCCATCTCCTCCTCCTTCTCCTGCTTCTCCTCGCTTAGACTACAATTACATGTACAATTACAGTTATCACTAAATGTATGCGCCTTATAATTGCCCATGCTGCCGGTTGCAGCATCATGATTACTATATAAAATATTGTTAGTCGTTGTCGGTAACTGTAAACGGAAGGCATTGCTGCGGGGTAACTGGCGAGCTGCTGCTGCTGCTGCTGCTGCTTGGATGCTGCTCTTGCTTGTGGGATGATGATAAATGATTTCCTGACGTTCATATTCGTTAAAATAGTTCTCGACAACAATGCCATTCGCTATTGCATCCTCCTCCAGCATGGCTGTCATCGCATCCAGCGGCGTCTGTTGCTGGTTGCTGCTGCCGTTGGTGGTGTTGCTAATGCTGTTGGCCATGTTGCTGCTGCTGCTGCTGCTGCCAGTAGTAGCTGTGGTAGTAGTGGTAGTGGAAGTGGTTGTAGTGCTGCTATTATGGTTGTTGCTATTATGGAAATTGGCCGCTCGGGGCACCACATCGGGGGGTGAGGTGCAGCGCTCCGTCTGCGGCATATAGTAGTGTAATCGTTGCTGCTGATGCTGTGCTGGCTGATATGGCTGCTCCAATTGCTGATTGCTTCTGTGTCGTTGTTGATGTCGCTCATTCCTCAACTGCCGCTGCAGTGGCTGCTCCAGCTGATGTTGTTGTTGATGTTGTTGCCGCTGCTCCTCCTGCTGCTGCTGTTGCTGCTGACGCCGACCATGCCCCTCAATGGCCGGCGTCAGATATTGTCAGAAGATGCCGTCCCAGTTTAATACAACATTGAAATATCAGGATAAGGTAAGCCGCCCTCATAATGGCACTAGACCGTTCCGCGTTGTCGGATTGCGGGCCATATAGATGTCCATATCGTGATCCGTCCAGTTGTCCGATGTATCGCAATAGTTGTTTAGCGTGTGCGTCGATCCCGCCTGCGAGTATCTGGAATGGCCATCGTATATAACGGTTATATCAGAGATCCTCTAAAAGCCACTGAAGCCCATGGATTGCAGTAAAAATATATAGACTCCAAACCAAGCGAAACGCCATATAAAAAATAATGGAATCAAGAGGGGGAAATTTATACAAGGGGGTTTTTTAGTGGTGAAAGGAATGCATGTTCACATTGTAGTTACAGAATTTTGTACATGGATGAAAGTTTGAGTCGATTGCAGCAATGGTTAGTTGCCAAACTAAGCTGAAATTGAAGCTTACCAAGGAGGTTAATTGAAAGTTGTAAAGTTTGTGAGGAAAATTTTGTAAGTAAATATAGGAAATACTTGTAAATAGGTCATTAAGGAAATTGATACATTTTCACAATATATTTTAATAGGAAAATATCTATAAAAATCAATATGTTTTCCTTGAATAATAATTCTGTAACCTTTAAAAATATTATTAAATAACAAAGTTCAAGGCTAAGCTTATGAATTCAGTGTCTAAAAAGGAAACAAATGATGTGTAAATAACAATGACTCATTAAGCAATACTTTAAGTATTATTTTAACCACAAAAATTTGATAGAATCTACCTCTCAAAAATGCGCCAACAATAATCATTCATTGTGGGAATGGTTAGCAAATAAAATCTATAATAAATCAAAACCCCACCTCTAAGCTATAAACAAAAGCTAATTTAATTAATTACCCAATGAAAGTTATAAAAAAAATAGGCATTAAACAAAGAAACGAGGCGAAAACGAGAAACATAAAAGAAAGAATCGAAAGTGTAAATTAAAATGTGTTTTTTTTATTTTTTTGTGTTAAAGTCCGTCTTCTCAGGCGACATAGTGTGTGAATCCGAGTGGGTGACTTGAGTTAATTAATTAGTTGCCACCACCAAAAGCCAAGATCCGTGATTATCTGATTGCGAGTCGTATGAATGTTCTACTTACCGACTTCCCGGTCGATGGTTATGTATGTGGCTGGCGTTCAGCTGTTCGCGTGATCTGGAGCGCGGACGCGATCTTCGGGCGCTGGAGGCAATACTCGCGGGGCCACCGCCGCCCACCATTCCACTCATGGCCATTAGGCTGCTCACGGGCAGGCCACCGCCGCCGCCTCCTCCGCCCCCATTAAGACCTCCGTTTCCACCGCCGCCGCCGTGTATGGAGCCGGCATACGAGGCCCTTGACATACGCTCCGAGGCGGCGGCCAAGGATTGACGGGATTGCCGCAATTCTGGGCGGGAATTCACCAGATTCGAGGGAAAGGCGCTGCCCAAATAGCCGCGATGCGAATTGTTTGAGAAACTGTGCTGCGACTGTCCGTCCGCCAAGGATCTACTGTGGTTATGCGGGGTGTTTGTGGTGTGGCGTGTATGCGGAGTGTGTGTGTGTGTAATATGCATAAACAAATAATGAGAAACAAACGAAACGAACCAAATAAACAATAAAGTAAATAAACAATCAAGGCAGCAGTTGAAAAATGCGCGCAAGCTTGGAATGCGGGGCAAGCAAATGTTTGATTCGCTGAGGAGAGAGGGGGAGTTAGGGAGGTTGGACTTACCTTGACTTGCCCACCTTGCCGGGCATTCCAGAGAAGTGGCTACGCATGTCGTCCGGCTGTTCCACGGGATAGATGCGAGGCCTTGGTATGGAGCGACCACTGTAGGCGGACACTTGATCCCATTCCTAAAAAGAGAGACGATATAAATATTTTAGGTATTTATTTCCTAATTTTAAATATATCATTTTCAAGTCTCTAGCTTAATATTTAAACCCTGCCTTAACCCCTTAAGTCTTTTCCAAACCATAACCCCCACTTATCAGCCATTATTTACTTCACTTTTTGGCAACGCAACCTTGCCAAAAAAAAAAAAGGAAAGTAAAACTTAGATTGCAAAATTGAGATACTTTCTGTTATCCTCGCCCCGTTTAATTTGTTGTCCCCATAAATACAATCAACAGCCATCAAATCGCGGCACTGCCAATTTCCCGCAGTCATGGTCTCTCTCTCTTAGCAAGTCACCCAATCCCAACTATCATCTAACTATCCGGACAGAGACAGGCAGTCAGACAGCCGGGAGCCAGGAGTAGCAACAATTTCTTGGCAAGCTTTTAGCTGGTTAGTGTCTAAGAGGGGTGGGAAAGCAGCGGCGGACTCACCTTGTGATTGTTAAATGCCGATAGCGTTGCAATGGAGCCAAGTGGTCCTGGTGAACCGGTTGGACCGCAGCAATTAACGGGCAGACCTCCAATTGGCAGCGGGCTCTTCTGTTGGCTGTTTTGCAGTTTGCGGGAGCGTCTAAAAAAAAAATAGAGAATAATAATAGGATGAGAAGGAAGGTTTAAAAGAAAATCGTGGTACTTAAATACCCTAAGCCAAGCGATTATCTTGGGGCAATTAAAGGAGGATTGTTGAACTTAAAGGTTTTTTTAAACGCCCAAAGAAAACTATAAATTTAAATCAAATATAAAACCTCTTTTGAAAATACATATAGGAATTTTTAGATATTTTTCTAAGCCAAATAAAACTATCCCTTAGAAGTGTATTATGAACTTGCTCTTGAAGATGATAAACTGTTCAGATACCTTGTATAAGTAAAAACCAAAGCGTAACAGATTCAACGCAGTCAGAAGACTATATAGAAAGTGGCAACGACTTAAGGACCTGCGATAAATCAGCCAACCACTTTGCACAGCAATTGGCTTTGTCCGTGGCTCAGTTGTTGGGCCATAACTCATGGCCAAGAAGGGAGCTACGAACTACGAACTACGGACTACGGACTACCAGCTACGTACTACAAACAGGGAAAACTGAGACCCACCTGCTGGCAGCAATGAAGACAATCACGGCCACAATGATGGTCCCGCAAATGGCCGCACTGGCCGCAATCGTTATCTTGTCCATGTTGGAGGCCTGCGAGGCCACTGTCCTTACTTCGCGGCACTGCTGGTAGGGCACTGTCTCTGGGGTAACGTGCAGCTCCTCCAATGAAATGACGCACACGATGATACACTCTTGGGCCGGGACATTCTTGATCTTAAACTCCCTTTCGCTGGCCTCCAATGGTGGTCCCTGCTTGAAGGCCTTCTCACCAAACAGGCGATAAACCACACGGAATCCTAGGATATTTGCCGTGTCCGAGTCCCATTGAATGATCACAGAGCTGTCCTGGCGGAAAGCATGCTTCACTTGCACCTCGTTGGCGTCATCGATGCGAGTGCCCCTCTGCGGTGGATAGCCCAGGACTAGTGGTGGCCTCTGTGGCTTATGAAGGCCTCCTGTTCCGCCACTATTACCGTTGCCATTGGTTACTCCTTGCCGCCAGCCTGGGGCCTGTTTGCTATTGCCATGACCCGTTGACGAGGAGGATGAGCTGCTGCTACTGCTGGTTGTTATGGAGGTGGCTTGAACTGTGCCCGTTCCATTCACAGAGAGATTGGATGCAGGAGAGGCTGTGGTGCCGGAGACAGTTGTTGTTGTCTTTGTGGGGGGACGGGTCTGTAGGAGAAGTTTAAGATATAATTAAAGATACATTTTGGTTGAGAGAAATAGTAAATAAACGTTAGAATAAAATGTTATTAAAATCTATTAAGACTAGGAGGAAGTTATTATTTTAAGCCTTATTTTAAATTTAAATATATTTAGAAAAGCTAAATTAGGGGATAAATTATCATAGATTATTAAGAAACCTACTAAAATTTAATGAAAAAAACCAAATTTTAACAAGCTTTCTTTTTACATTTTTATCTATTTAAATTATTTACATATCTTAAGCTTTACAAGCCATTGACTGTAGTTAAAAATTATGTTTTTAAACATTGGACAAGGGTGACAATGTGGCACCACCTTCCCTCACTTCAGCACCCACAAAACCTGGTTTTATATTCTCTTCCCAAAACTCGTATTTAACTTTACGATCCATCCTTATTTTATCACCTCCCCCGCGTCGTCGTCGTCGTCACTCACCGTGCTCCTCTTCGTGGTTGGCTCTGGCGTGGTTGTTGTCGTGGTGGTCGTTGTGGGTGTCGTTGTCGATGTTGAGCTGCTCACACTGCTGGCCACCGGAGCTGAGGCTGCTGTGCCAGTGCCCAAACTCGTGCCAGTGCCCGTTCCCGTCTCATACTCCACGGAATCGGGGGAGGTGGGCAGTGTTGGCTTTAGGTTATCGGCCAGGCCGACGGGTCCTCGCAGGGCAGTATCGGCAATGTCCGGACAACTCAGCTCCTCGGGCTGAATGGAGTAGAAGCCACGGTCCCGGAAACGGGGCGGAGTGCCGCAGAACTGTGGGTTCCGTTCGCGCGATGTTACCTGGGGGGATGGAAGGGAGAAGTCAAAGTCAAAGCACAGTTTGTGGAGTTAATGAAACAAATGTTGGCAACTTTCTGAATCAGATTTAATCGGAAACGGACCATTTGACAACAGGTTTTTATCGGAGGAAGAGGTAGCAATTGGTTGGTTATTAAAGGGTTTAAATTAAATATAGAATTTGAAGGATTTATTGGTTTTTGTTTGTTAGAAAATATATACTTAAAGTCTTTGTTTAAATACAAAAATGGAATAAAATATATTTAAAGGGTTTTATATATTTCTGAATATTTAAAATTTATTTTTCTAATACAATTTTTCCCCACTCACCTGCAAATCCCCATTCCTGATCCACTCCGCCACCCATCGTAGCTTGCAATCGCAGTGTAGGAATCTGCCTCCCAGGGAAAGACCCCGGAGAGTAGCATTCAGATGGGCGAAGGCTCCTTCGGGCACACTGCTCAGGGGATTGCCATCTAAAGCCAGCAGCGTGATGCCTGGATTGCCCCGAAAGGCAGCCTCAGGCAATGTGGTCAGCAGATTGAACCCAATGTCCAAAACGCGCAGCTCTTTCAGCGAGTGTACCGCGCCAATGGGAAACTCAGCCAGCAGATTGTTTAGCAAACTCAGCGAACTGAGGGTCTTCCTAACCCCAGCAAAGGCCGTCTCACCAATACTCTGGATGAGATTCCTCTCCAGATTCAAGGCTGTCAGGGCATCCAGACCATCAAACACTCTTATGCCGCCCGCTCCCGGCAGCTCTTTGATGCCGTTCTGGGAGAGATCGAGAAAAGCCAGGCTCTTTAGACCCCTAATGCATTCCGGAACCTTTCGCTGCTTGGTCCCCTTGAGATTCAGGTTTTTCAGACTCTGTTCGAGACCCCTAAATGCATTTGCGGCCAGGGTCACATTGTTGTCGTTCAACTTCAGGGTGGAGAGCTTTGTCAGCCCCACAAAGGCATCGTCGGGAATGCGGCTAAGCTGATTCTTGGACAGATCCAGCAGGTTAAGCTTGCCCAGCACCCGGAGTGCCTCCACAGGCACTTCAGTGAGCAGATTATCCTGCAGATTGAGATTCCGCAGCACCGACTCCTGGCCCTTGAAGGCGCCCGCCGCAATCCGCTGAATGCCACAGCTCGAGAGCTGAACGTTGTGCAGGCTCAAATTGCTGAAGATGGCCTCCGGTAGCTCTGCAATCGAGGAGTTGTTTACGTACAGCAAGTCCACGGGTTTCAGGCGAGCATGGGTGTTCATGGCCTCCAGGAGTTGCAGAAAGTCCACCTGCGGAGGAGAAGAAAATTTCGATAAACATTTTTAGGGATTTTTTAAGCTTCGAACTGATTGATCCCTGGATACTTTGGTTAATAAAATCAAAATCTTATGGGCCAAATCCTCACCTGATCACATTGCACAGACAGTTCCCTGCCCAGATTGTAGGCGCAGATGCAGCTCGTCTGCAGGTCAGGCACATCCCTCTGCCAGGGACATTGGGCCTGAGCACCGTTCAGCGCTCCCAGGATTAGTGGGAGTAGAAGGAGCAGGGGCGTTGCTATTGTCGTTCGGCCGGGTCTCATCTTGGTGCCGGCATAGAGCTGCAAATAAATAGGAGAAGACAAATTTTAGTCAAAGATATATTAGGGGAGAGAGTGGCGGGGAGTGAAGTGGAGAGTGGTTTGGCCTCAGTGAAAAAGTGAAGGTTGTCTGGGCCAGTCGAGGCCATAAATTACCCAATTAATACTGTCGCCTGGCAGGCAAATCTTCTCCCCTTTGGGTTTCAGTATCTTCCTATGGTCAGTTGGTCAAGGATATGGTAGAGAGCAAGGAGGGAAACGAAGATGCACAGGAGAGAAAATATAGATTCAATGTTTTGAGAATTTTATAAAATTAATAAAAGGTTTTTAAGGTATTTAAGATATTTTAAAAATATTTATAAAGTAAAAAAACAGACACTAAAATTCTATAAAGAAATAAAAAAAAGTTTGAGACTCCTAAAGTGTACTTGAGGCTGAGAATTATTTCAAATTAAAGAACTAAAATATTTTTAAAATACATTTAATCTTGAATTCTTGCCGTGTAAAAAATATAACTTCGCAGGAGGAGGACTCAGCTTTATCAATCAGTTTTGGCAGGCTACTTTCAATTTCATTTTCATGCTCGTTAGACAACAAACAGTGCGTGAAAGGAGAGAGGGTATCCCCTCTCACGCTGACCTGATCCTTGGGGCAGTTTAGTTTTGATTAATTTGCCTGTCTGCCTGGCTGCGCCTGTCAAACGAGGTGCTTCAGAGCCCCGAGTCACTGTTGCCCCATAAAATAGGCATAAAAAAGACGGAGGCAGTAAAGCAAGACGTAGCGAAAGTAAATCCTTTTTGGCATCCCTTTTGTAGGAAGGGACTTCTAACCGCTGAATGGCAGCAACAAAAAATAAAGTGTTACGCGGCTCGCGCTTTTTGTTAGCCATTTAATTTAATTTGGTTGCCTCATAAAAAAGCCAAGCACGTGATGTTCCCTCACTTCTAACATTTTAACCCTTCTCCACGGCCTCGGCAAACAATGGCCGATGATGACTTAAGGGTCAGCAAAGAAGCTGTTGACCTTTTTGCATAATCATGAGTTATGATGACACACACTTTTCGCCTCCTTTCTCTGGGTTTTGGTTATTATTGTGGCTACAATTTTAGATTTTTTATTTTCTTTTTCGGTTTTCTGTTTGAGAAAATTCTTTGTTTTCGCTGATCATTGTTATATTATGTGAATTGAGGCAAATAATAAAGAACAGGTGAATGAACTCGCTTTTCATAAGAAAATTAAAATTTATTTATTATTTATTAAAATGAAAATAATATATAATATAAATAACACCGTATTATACTTATTAATTTTTAAAGAAAGGTTTGCTTGAAAATAAAATTCTTTTTAAATGAGAAATGAGAAAAATAAAAAGTACTTATTAGCTTTAGCTGATTATTTTTACTTTTTGTAATGTTTTCTTTTCCAAAAATGTTCCTATTCAGTTTTCCCTTAAAATTCAAATTCAAAGTAAAAGTTTATACAAATTTTACTCGATTGCAAATTGAAATCAAAGTGACTTGAGTTGTATCTCTCCTTTGCAGCTTCCAGCTAAACCGCAGAATAATAATTAAACGGCACGCTTCGCTGCATTCCAAATAATAATCAACATTTTGTCTTTTGATTGATAGTTTTTTCTTCCTCGTCGGCAGCTGTGTCACGCCTCCCTGCATCCATGAATCCGAGAGATACTCGTACTGTGTACTTCCCCCCGAAGGAGGAGGCTGCTGCTGAGGTTGATGTTTCAATTGTTCGTCGCGCCTGACTTCATTTTTCATGGCATTTTGGGTTTTTGTTGGGCTGTCTCTTCCTTAATTCAACTTATAAATTGCATTACGTGGCTAAATCCAACAAAAAACGAAGGCAGAAAAATATTTCAAGCTTCACTGTGCACTGTGCAGTGTCTGCCTTGTCTGCCCCCCGAAAACCCTCGGCCTTTCTCCAGCCATTTCTCTTATGCTCTATGCTCGTTTCTCATTTCTCACTCAACTGTCTGGCCACAAATTTAATTAAAAAATTCTTGCACCATTTTATTCCCTTTCTGTCCCCCCTTTTTTTTGTCTGCCCCACTCGCTTTTGTTGTTTTCCTTCTGCGTATTAATTGCATCACTAAATTTTTTAATGCGCGAAAAGTGCGAAAATTGCAGCGGGAAAACAAAGGAAGAACTGCAACAAAAGTGCCAACAACAACTGACGAAGTGAATAAATGAAAAACGATTCCAGGAGTACAGTCTTGTGCAGCAATGTATAAAAAATGCAGAGCAGAAAAAAAAGGTTTTGAAAAAGGACTGTATATAAACATACCCTTGAGAATTACTCTATTTTATGTTAGAAATTTAATTTAAGAGTTTGTTTTTAAGTTGCAAAATGGCAGTTCGACAGGAAAATAAAAAATTAAAATTAGGAAAAATATATAAACTTCTGTAAAAAACATACCTTTCGATGTGCGAAAGGATATGAATTTGAAACTTCAAGTTTGAACATTTTTAAGAAAATAAAAAAATTAACAAAAACATAAAAGAAAGAGCTCAACTTTTTCTACATATTTAAGGGTAAGGTTTCATATAAAATATATAAGAAATATATTGAAGGATATTTTTTAAACTCTGTAAAAAAACACCCTTTGATTTGAATTTTAAGCTGCAAAGTTGCACCAAGAAAATAAATTAATTCTAAGAAATATGAAAGAAAAAACTAAAATTCTTTTTATATTCTTATATTTTATGACCCTCATTATTATTGGTTTTAAATATTTTTATAAAACTTTCCTTCAGGGTATCTAAAAAAATACCACTTTTTTGTTTTCTCACCCAAAAAACTTGAGAGGTGCAAATGATTTTTCTATCCTTCTCTTTCGGGTGCGTGGCTGTGTTGTTGTTGTTTCTTTTGTTTTGGCCGCATAATTATTCACTCTTTTTTACTTGTTGTTTTTTTTTTTTTGGTGGTTGGTGGCTGGCAAATTTGCATTTTTGGACAATGGTCCAGCGGTTGATTTTTTCTTTCTGTTTTTCAACCACTTGCCTTTGGGCCAGGTTGGGCAATCTTCTGCTCCCATCACACCTCTAGGCACAAAAATGTTTTAATTGAAGTTTTATTTAACAAAAGCCGGGCATACTTCTTGTGGGTGTAAATTCGCCGCCCCCTTTTTTTGGGGCTGCTGTGGGCTTAAGGTCACATAATGCTGTTAAGCATTTAAGTGGATTAGAATATTTGAGGTTGAAAAAAAGTGAGTTGAGCGCTTGGCTCTTGTGGGAAAAGTTGTCAATTGAAAAGTTTATATATAGATGGGCTTATGTATATATATAGAAGTGGCTGGTTTTTTTAGGTAGGTAGGTGTGCTGTGTGGTAGGTTGGTAATCTTTTGGGTCAGCTAAGCCGCAGGAATTAAATTGCGAACAGCAAAAAATTGGGTTACCGTTGAAGTTTGAAGTTTGAAATTAATTTAATTTATATTTTTGAGGGGTGAAGTTAAAAGTAGGAGAGGAACTTTGACAATAATTGAACTGCCTTGAATTAGCCCATTAAATCCATGAAAAAGCTTTGTATAATTTGGTCTCATCATCAATTTCTCTCCTCTATGAAAATCCCCTTTTAAATATTCCAGCTTTTGTCGTCTCAATTTCATTCCTTCAAGGCCCAAAAAAAAAAAAAACAAAACAGTTTCCATTTAACCGCAGCTTATCCTTTTGGTCGTTGAAGCCGACTAAATTGTTCTTTTGGCCCCCCACAAAAATAAACGTAACTCGGTCTAGTTTATTGGACAATTTCATGATGATGATGGTCCTGCTGCTCTCTATGTGGGGGGTGGTGATGATAATGGGGGGCGTTTTCCACTTCCCCCTTGAAAGCGGGCCAAACATAGACATAGAATTAATGACATGGAGCGCATTTGATGTTTTTATTTCATTGCAACTAAGGCGGCGAGAGTGTCGGAGGATGCTTTTGGGCACTATCAAATGGCCAGCATTAGGTCAATAAAAGCCAAGAGCCATTTGTCAGCCGCTGCTCCCTCTCTCTCTCTCTCTCTCAGTCCCCTCTCATGGCTTAGTGCAATTTTAGCCACTTTAAAAACCTTTTAAGCAGCTGCTACTCCAACATGCAGCTGTCCACGCAGCGACTAATAAGGCAACTTTTATGCAAATGCCAAGTGCAGCAGCTCCCGAAGTTGCCCAGGGGGAGCTCCATGCTCCTCTTGGACAACATCCGCTGGTTGGTCCAAATTACTCACTCACTTCTCTGAAAAACTTCCTCCCTTCCCCCCTCGAGGTGGTGACTCCACTTTGCGTCCCAGAGTTCAGCGAACTCTTTTGGACTGACTCACCAACACTCCCGGGCTCATTGGCTATGCAAGACCAGAGGGCCACGCACGCGTTGACAGCCATGATGAGCGTGAATATCAATTGGGTTACGTTGGCAGGGGGGCAGCCACACACACATACTATTTACGTATATGAGGAGTTACACGCCCATAGTTTGCCCCTGATATATGCATGTGTCTTGGCGGCTAGCTTGAGCTCGCTTTTGCCGCCTTTTGTCGGGTTTTATTGTCAACATACTGACTGAGATTGGCCCGAAGAATGTGACTGATATATGTGGCCAAGAGGCTAGATATAGGGGTATAGAGTGAGCTGGGTATAGGATAGGCTGGGACAAAGGAAGAGATTTATCTGAGATCAAGCTTGAGGCTGTAATTCAAAGAAGAGTTGAGGTGAAGATTCAGAAAAGCTTGAGCTAAGATTATTATTGCCAAGGTTTTTGATAAAGTCTTAATATTAAATTAAGGCTTTACAAAGAACTATGAAAATAGAAGTAAGATAGTAAATCTCAAGGAAAATCTGAACCAACTATTTAAATAAATTAAATTTCCACCAAAACCAATTTTCTAGAATTCAAAAACCCAGCTAAAAACCACATTCCCTGAATAAATACCCCAAAAACACATCCAATTTAATTACTCAAGTGTTTATATCAACACCCCATGGCTTTACCTTCACCAATTCATTCTCAATTTCCTCTAGAATTTCCACTGGCTTTCCCGACACGCGCACCTGTCTGCTGCACCAGAAGCTGCAGATGCTCAACGTTTGCGTGGAACGTCGCGTGCAGCGCGAGGCGAACAGCAAAAGGAAACCCCAGGCGGTGGTGAGGAAAGCCAACTCCGAGGAGGAAGATGAAGAGGAGGACGATGATGAGGGCGAGTTCTTCGACTGTGATGATCTAACGGCGGGGTCTGGTTCTCCCTTAAAACCTGTGCTCAGCCTAAAGCCCGAGGGTCGACTGAGGCGTTTAAATGACGAGAGGTTGCTGGAGGAGCCCGAGGAGTACTTGTTTATACCAGAAACCCAAGAGCCTGTGCCCAAGACAGAGGATCAGCTGCAGGACGATGCCGAGGTCATGCTGAAACTGGGTCCTGGCTCTGGGCTGACAACACAAATGATGTGCACTTCCTTGCTGTCGGACATGGAGGCCTTCAAGGCAGCCAATCCCAGGGGGATCATGGAGGACTTTATACGCTGGTACAGCCCCAAGGATTGGGAGGAGGTCTCAGATGGTGGGTAACTCTTATAATTTATTTTTAAAATATTTTCTTGAATTTTTTTTATCATTAGAATTGGGTCAGGTGAAACATCAATTGAGTGTTCGAATGACCACAGAGGGCAACACCTGGCAAAAGGTGTGGGAACAGGCTCAAGCGGTGCCAGTGAGCCGGCAGAAAAGACTCTTTGATGACACCAATGAGGCATTGAAAGTGCTTCACTATTTGGAGACGCGGAAAATGCATGAGATTTATAATCTAACCATATTTCCCCTCCTTCACTCGGCCATACTTAAGCTTATTGTAAGTAGGATAAAGCTGCTATATAGGAAGGAGAGTTGTAAATCTTCTCTTTGCAGGACATTCTAAGTAACGCCAAGGTAGAGGACTTGTTTAGCTCTCAGATTGAGCAACTTTTGACTGACCTCTGCCGTCTCTCGCGCTCTCATACGGATGAACTCCCTTCCTTGAAGCCCTTGCTAGATGATTTAGCTGAACTAGAACGTCGCTTCTACCAATTTAAATGCTTCGAACGACTCTCGGGCTGTCCCAAAAGAAGCTCTCTCTCCCAAGTGAAGCTACAGTTTGAGGAAATCCTGCTTAAAGAAAATTGTTGCACAATTGTGAATCGAAGACTGACGGCAGCTGGCGATGGAACCCTTTACGATATACTTATACCCAAACTCGAGCAGGATATGACCGATCGTTTGATAAGCAAGGATTATGTGATCCGACTAGATGGAGATACCAAGAGCACAGAGAAAGGTCTCTACTTGGGACCGCAATTCATGAGAGCCATTGTCACGGGCGAGAAGCTAAGGCTTTGTGGGGCTTTCACGGAAAGTACAGCCTTTGTTTAGGAACAGAATTAAACAGATTCCCTGACAAAATGAGAGATCTTTGACTATATTTAAAGGATTCAATCTTCATAGAAGTTTTAAAGCATAGAAAGTTAAAGTGTTCTAGATAAGCATTTGCTTCTCGAAATTCCACAATTTGAATTTATAAAATATTCAACCATATGATATTGAATAACTTATTATGAAACTTAAATTGGTGTTATTGGTGCTGCATATTTATACAAATAAAACTAAATTTTAACCAACAACTTTTGGTATTTCTTGGAACTTGAAACTCCCCCTCATATAGCCACATAATCACTTCACCCAAAGAAATCCGCCTGGAAACTCCACTTGAATGACAGGCAAAAGGGGAAAGCAAGGCAAACTCTTTTCCTACTTTTTCGTGAACAAACTTTTTCGACCAGGCAATTGCCGAAAATGTTAAGGAGGGGCGGCGCGCCGGCAATTCCAGTCTGGGCCATAAGCAAATGGTGGGCCATGGTTAACAGAAATTATTTTAAGCGCACATGCCAAGCGAGGGGAAGGCGAGGAGCAGGCCAAGACATCTCCCAGGGCGGCGGGGAAACCCTCGCCAAGACATAAAACATTTCTCTGCCGGCATTCTCGCACTCCTTGGCTCCGTTTGCTGGTAATGCTTTCCCCACTAAATTACCTACGGCTATAATTGTTTTGTGTACATGTCGGTTGTGCTATGCTGTTGTTGTTGCCTCGTAAAGCCTGCAACAATGTTCCAACACTATTCGCTTCCTTCCCCTGCCCCTTCCCCCATTGCCTTTGCTAACCAAAAATGTAAGAGTGTAAAATAAATTTGTATTTACTGCATTTGAGGGCAGGAATTATGTGAGTGCCAGAGCTCTGGGTGCACTTGCTGTCGGTGCTTAAATGCAGGGGATCTGCTGTGTGTTAGTGCCTAGCATAACCAGCTTTCATGCAACATTCCATATCCATTTAAAGGCTCAAAGTTTGTGGTAATGGCTTAGACGGAAATTAACTTTGCAGCCTCGCACAGTTTGGGAACATTTTTTTGTTTAGTTTTATGGGTGGAATTTTTGAGCTTGATAAACTAGGAAAAATATTTATGTAGTGATAAAAATATGTGGGGAACTTTTAAAAATATTTTAAATTTAGTAAGGAGTTGAGTTAACAATTTTATTAATTATTTATACATATTAGAAAATTATCAATTTTAAAC
The DNA here is from genome assembly GCA_018904815.1 of Drosophila ogumai. NCBI lineage: Eukaryota > Metazoa > Arthropoda > Insecta > Diptera > Drosophilidae > Drosophila > Drosophila ogumai. The sequence goes on from JAEIIJ010007582.1 coordinate 33,059, forward strand.
TGAGATTAATCTCTTACTTTTGAGTACATTTTTTTAGCTTCCCCTTAATAATTTATTTTCTACCTTTATTAACTTTACTTTTTAGATTTTCCATTTAGTCCTTGTCTTCCTTTGTAACATTTTCTGCTTTGTTTCAAGTGAATCCCCTTTGTGACGACATCAATCCAGTCCACTTCAGGACAATGCCCCATGAATTTATTGTTGGTCATTTAATAAATCAAAGAATAAATTGTGCATACAAAAGTAAGCCAAACGTATTTGACATGATATTTGTACAGCCATTCAGATGTGTACTTATATATTTTTTCAATAAAATAATATCATAAAAAAAGAGCCAAGAGAAGCTTAATTAAATTCTTGTATTCAATTTGGCATGAAACGGTTGGCTCTGAGCAGGGGAAAAGTGAAAGGAGGAGGGTTGCTGGTTGGTTGAGTGAAAAGTGAAGTTCGCTTCCAATTGATTTGCTATCGGTTTTGTGGTCCACCTAGACGAGTGTGTGTCTATTTGCTGGTGTGTGTTTGCAGCTATGTTACAATCTTGCTGATGCAGTTGAATTTTAATGAAAGTTTTTTCTCTTCTTTTTTTTTTATTGTATTTGTCTGAGAAAATTGAATTATTGCAAATATACACTCGTTGCTGCTGGTTTAGATTTTCAATTTTCTATTGAAAATGAAAGAAATCTAGAGTATAAAAAAATCATGAAAGTAAAACACTCCAAAGGTTCTTTTGCCAGACTGCATTTCTCTCCCTCTCTCTATATATCTCTCTCTATATTGGCCATGAATTATTCAGCCAACAAACTGCAATGATAAGCACTCTTCGACCATCCCATCCACAGACCATAATTTAGCTCAAATTCTCTCTACCCCCAAACCTTGCAATAAAATATGCAAGAGCTTCGCCAAGTGCCAGAGACCTTAAATAATAATAGAGCATACTAGTAAGATATCCAAGGGAGCCCAGGCCCATCTCTGCCAGCGCCACTAAGCTGCACAATTTCCATATTCATGACAGAGAGACCGAAAAAAAAAATTGAAAACAAACGGAAAAAGCGGAGCTGAACGGGCGGAGATTATGAGTTTCACAACTCAATAATTAAAAGTAAGCAATAAAAAGAAAATCACGCTGACGGTGGCACATGAAAAGTTGATAGAAAGGAGTTGAGATATGGAATAAGTGATACTTGGTAAATATATTTAATGAAATTGATATTTAAAATCACAAGAAAAATAATAGGAAATGGAAGGAAATGTAATAATTTAATAAAAATTTGTTTAGGTTAAATTATGAGAAAATCTTTTCAAAGGACTTAAGATATGGAACAAACGATACTCTATAAATATTTTCATTCAAGTCTATCATAATAAAATCAAAAATAAGCTAAAAGGAAATTATAGGAAATTGCTTATAAAGTGAATAATAATAAACAATATTAATCTAAATAATATAAGATTATAAAGAGCCCTTTCTTAAGATATAAATTAAATGATAACACTAGAATTTATGTAAAGAAATGTATATTATCTTATTGTAAAATAACAAAAATGTTAATAAGAAAATTTTGAAAACTATTATTTTATTAATAAATTAAACTTTTATTTTATTTAAGTTTAAATTTATATTCCCTCGGTTCCTATTATTACCAATTTTTAAAATAATTATGCAATTACCCAATTTCATACAATTTATTCCACATTACTTTCGGTCAGATTCACATTAATTTTGTGTGTTCAAAATTACCATCTTGAAATTAAATCTCGTCGCATATACCCTAGCCACACATGCATAAAAGTCTCCCCATTAAAACGAAAATGAAGCTTAAATCGTGACAGAGCATCGTTAGCAATAACAACAACAACAACTAGCAGCAGAGGAGTGTCGACAAATTCAGGCTAAGACTGGTGGGATTACTCCACAGCTTCTTTCATCTCGCAATCTCTCACCTTTGCTTATTTTCCTGTCAACTGCAGTGCCATCTCACCTGTGTGTATCTGTGTATGTGTCTCTGTGTCTCTGTATGTGTATGTAAATTCGTATATTTGTGACTGCAATCTGTATGGGGGCACGCGTCTTAAGCGGCTTATTACAAATTTCCCGTTGTTGTATGCATAAGTAAAGAGATGAATTTAAATTATGAACGCTGGTAGGCGTCAAACGACTCGAGTGTTTCACCTGCTGCCCTGCTGGTGGGGTTTTGGTAGACACCTCGCCTCCCCCTTTGGCAAGGTTATTGACGAGGGATCTCTCTCTCGGCACTTGAGCTCTGCAAAGTGATGGTAAATAATTGTAATTGAAGATGGCAATTGTTTGCCAGCAATTAGCGCTCTTCGACACGGGTGTGTGTGCCAATATGGATAATGATGTATGGTGGAATAATTAATTTCTGTGGGGGCAGCTGATGAACGGCTTTTGTTTTTCAACAACCAATTTTTTTGGTGGCTTAGATGAAATCATCTCTTTATATGGTGATATGCTAAACAGGGTTTGGCTTTAAAAAAAAATATTTTGATTACTAATATTGTTTAAAGCAACATCCGCTTGAGTAAGTGACCTTAACTAAAATGGTATTTATAAGTGGGACAAGAGCTTTGTTTGTCTTGCTAAGTATTTAGTTAAATTAAACGTTTTTTTGGTAATAAAAAAATCAATA
>JAEIIJ010007583.1:0-10594 GCA_018904815.1 Drosophila ogumai
AAATACTAAGGTTAACCTCAATTATTTGGCCTTAAATCGATTAAATTGTTTATTACAAATTTAATAAAGTGCTTAACATATTTTAAAATAATTTCTAAATTAAATGAAATATATAATTATTTATAATCTTATATATATTATCATATATATTATAATATATTATCCCCACTGTCTTAGAGCCAAGTAACCGTTACTTGGCACCAACTAAAAATGGCCAACATGAAATGAGTTCAAGTTGTTGCCTCTTTTGGAGCTTCGCTCACTCGTATTACCAACCATCTACTAACCCAAAGAAAGGTGAAAGAAATACTTGTAAATCCTAGCCGTTGAGACAGTGAGGCGTGAAAAATGCAGCAGCACAAACCTCAGCCACCGAAGCCATTCCGTTTTGGCCAAAACAATTATCTAATAATGAGTGGAGGAGCCATACAAGACCCGGCTTAATTGCCCGGTTTGGTCATAACATTTTAATGGGAAATGTATGTGCAAGTCAAGAGCTTAGATTTTGTGAAATATTTAGTCAAAATGAAGAAGGTTTTCAAAGTTTTTTTTAGGGGGCGGAAAAATGTAAGAAAACATAAAATCTTTGTGGGTAATAACTTGGTCTAGACGGGAAATGAAATGGAATTTTCCATAATAAAAAAATGCTAAAAATATTACACTTTTGTGTGGTTAAAATGTCTTGAAATTATATGCATATCTTTAAAAAACCCGAAGAGTGTAAGCTTTACAAAATATTTAATTTACATTTTAATTTAACTTAGTATTAAAAATGTAAATCAAATATTACAAAAATATATTTAACATTTTTTTGAAGGCTTTAAATATTTTTCAAATATTTTTCTTATCAAAAATAGGAACTACTAGAGACTGTTGACTTATTCCTTGACTGAAAACAATTATTTTCAAGGAGAAAACACTTCAAGATCGTTGAAGCTTTGTCCTTCCGCGTTTACTCTAATTGTCGAAACGGAAGACCAGGTGGGTTCTGCTCTCAATTTGTTTTGTATTATTATTGTTTATGTTGTATTGTTTTTGGCACTTAACGCTGTTGTGCAAATTTTTCGCCTTGCTTGTGCAATCAGCGGAGACTGGAGAATCGAGAATTGAGAGGCTTTCCGGCCAAGTGCTAATCAATGACAAAAAACGATCGGTTATGCAATGATTGCTCCTCCCAAGTGCGATTATCAGCAGTTCATCGTTTGACCAAAAAGCCAACCTCTGCCTGCCCGATCGATCGACGACTGATACTAAAACCAATAATACACCTGATACGGTGACAAACATGCACATAAATACAACAAATACATGTACATATATATATGTAGGTACTATAGGCGCCAGCTGACTGTGAGAACTGAAAAATCTGAACGCTAATCAGCTGCTCCTCTATTGCGTCTTAGCTTTCCCAAAGGCAAATAAATATATAAACACACCTTATGTATGTTTAGTTGAGTCCAACGATAATAACAAATAAAAATCGAGGCATGATTCTGGAAAGTTTTGCCTCTTTTTTGATTAAATATGTGGAAAATTTGACACGAAACAAGTTAATGTTAAGCCATAAAAAACCAAACATAAAACTGATAGCCATATAGCCCAAGAATCCAAGTTAACAATCGATTTTAAATCAATTAAAATTAATGTCTTTCCAGCTCTATTTAGTTAACTATTTTTTAATATTTTTATATATTTTTTTCAGAATATGAAACCTATAAAAATTAATAAAGCAGCTTGTAAAGAATCACATCAAAAATCGATTTTAAATCGATTAGCCATAATGTTTTCAATCAAAAAATATTTAAAACTATTACAAATAACTTTAAATTAATATATCTAAAAGAAATCAAAGTCTTCGATATTTGTAAATAAAAAATAGATTTTAAATTGATTATTATCAATGCTGTTAACCCATCTCTAATTCCCAAATCTACAGCTCCACAGCTCTGTTGTAAATTCCCCATGCGCATAAATTATGAAATTAATTCTGCCGATCGATTAGCAAATAGCATTTTTTTTTTGAATATTTTATTTATGTTTTTTATGTATTCCTGTAGCTGTTGATGATTTCTTTACGACTTTTCGCAATGCTTTTGTTTGTTTATTTAATTTCCTTGTTTCGCTTTCGTTTGCGTTCTTTCATTCATCAGATTTTTAATTGATTTTTAATGCGAACGAAAGCGAAAACGAAAGCGAAAGCCCAAGAATAATAATAATAAGCCACACACCTGCTGATACATATTTATATGAATATATATGTACGTACACCTACTCGCCTGAATAGTTCCGATACAAGGTTCATTAGGCTTAAGCGAGGATTTCCTGCAATTTTCTTATTTGTGTACAAAGTCAAGAGCCGTGTCGCTGTACAGTAACCGTCATATGTATAAGTACCCTTCAAGTGTCCAGAAAGTTAATTGAAATGTTAACAACTGAGGTTTTTTTTCTATTATTTTTCGGTTGATACTTGTAGATATATACTTATAGATAGACCCAGATCGATAAGAAATACCCACTGATACCATAAATAGATATAGCTCAAGAGCCACTTTTCACTTTTCAAGTGGTCTTTATATAATATTTACTTTTAGTTCACAGTAGGGTAAATTTAGGGCTTCGATTGATTGATATATATATAGTATATATATATAGTTTATAGTTTTTGTTTATAAGTGCCCTGTCATTACGATAATTGCAAAACGATTGATGGGTTTGTGGCTCTCAAAAGAGCAAAGGGAAATATAGATAGAAAATTAAAGAAAGTTATAGAAATTATATTAGTGTCAATTTTAATATTTAATATGCTTGCCTAACTTTCTTTTTAAGTAAATTTCCTTAAATTTGTACTTTAAAATATTTTAGTCAGCTTTAATTAACTTAAGAATCGTATTATCATATTTTTCAGAGTCTTTAAATTTATAAAAATAATATTCCGTGAACTATTATAATATTTTTAAATATTTTTCAGTTTGCTTTAATTAATTGAAAATATTATTTGCCCCCGATTCCAATATCGCTCTACTCATTCCCGCATTTCCATTACCGTTGATGACGTCGATTTCGCTTTGAGGGAGTGATTCACTTTAAATGCCGGCCGATTTGCTTGGAATTTTATTAAACAAAAAAAAAATACAAATAAAAATAAGAAAACAAAAGCGTAACGTGTGAATCAGCCACAAGGCGGGGTTTCTTCTGTCTCACCCAGAGATACAATGTGGGCGTAAAAGCTGACTAAAACCGCGTTAAAACCGATGAAATTCGTTAATGATATTGGACAAAATGCTTTAACCATGATTCACATAATTTAAATAATCACCAGATTGTGCGAGTTAAAGTGGGAAATTGTAAATAACAAATAAATATTACGTATTTGTTTAGTGAGGCGGGAATTAAGTAAAAATCAAATATTGTGGGAAATGGTTTTGAAAACTCACCTTCGATGCATAAAGAATTGACCAGACGGTGTCCGTAGCCCCAGTTGTTGTTGTTGTTGTTGTTCGGCGAGGAGGACTCACTTCCGTTTCCGGTTAGTCCGCAGTTTCGCTTCTGTAGATTTCCAAAGGATTGCTGCTGCTGTTGCTGCTGCTGATGATGCTGCTTGTTGTAGCGATTCTTGCGTGTGCCATTTTTGTGGCCATTGGAGCTTTGCTGCAAGCCACCTGAAGCCGTGTTGCATGTTGCATGTTGCTGCTGCTGATAGGCCATCGCTAGGTTGTTGGTGTTGTTGCTGCCGGTATATTTCTGAGAGCAGCGTTTGTTGCTATTATTTTGATTGGTCGTGTTGTTATTACTGTTGTTGCTATTATTGTTGTTGTTACTCTGATTGCAACGCTGCATCTTGTCATCTGCAAAAAGTAATACAAAACATATAGGATTAGTTACTGATAAATAAATTGTATAAAAATATATTTAAAGTCAAGTTACTTTAAAAGAATTATTTGCTTTGGTTTGCAATTCTACAACTTACAAATCTTCGGCAGATGTAACTGCAGGAAATCTTCGAGAAAGAAATGCATTGCCCTGCTGCAGACATAAACGCGCTTGAATCAATTGTTTTTCGATTTAAAATATACAATATATATCTGGTATATATTATGCTGTGTGTCCCTTTCGAAAGGCAAACCGCCTGCACTTGCAGTTGAAAGCCAACTAAATGGCGCGATTAGCAAACGCTCGCGATATAAACAAAAAGCTGGTCGCCAAGAAAATATACGCGAGCGCGAAAAAAAAACCCAGAGTCACAGAGCCGCTCACAATCCACTTTCCGGTGACGACACACACTCTGTGAATCACCCAGGGTGCTGATAAAGCGGGAATACGGCGAACTCTACGACACCGCCATAGTTGTGGCTATCTCTCTCTATATCTCGGTTGCTGTCTCTTTCGGAGCCAAAGAGCAAAAGCAGAATAAAACCTAGGCCAAGTCACACCGTGTTTGTGGGGCTTTTGGCCAGGTTTTGACCACGTGCCCTACAAGCTTCCTACTTAGATAACGAGTATGCATATCAGCGAGTTGTATCTGTTTATCGAAGTGGGTGGGTGTTTTCCATACCCTGGCCAGTGGGGTTTCATAACTGGGATGGGGATATGAGAATCCCAATTGGGGATAAAAGAAGAAACGGGTAAAAAGCAGCGAGTAAAAAGCAACGAGTAAATGTGAAATATCAACAAGAAATTAGAATTACTTAAAGTTACTTGAAATCAAACTTAATCAAACCCCAAAGGATTTTAAAGAATCTGTTCTGTATAGTAACGAATAAGGGATATCCATGTAAAAGGTCAACATTTATTTAAAGTTTTGGTTAACATGTAAATTAGGATAGTCTTCAGTAGCGAGTAACAATAAGTGAGTAACTAGTAAATACTTAAATATATACTTATAAGGGCTCAGGTATGTTATTAACAGTTTGCCAAAGTCAACTAATATAGCTAAATATTTCTCTTAATTTATATATTTAAAAAAAAAAAAAAAATTTCCTCCTTATTTATCTAAAAACCAACTTATCTGTCCTGCCAAACTTCGCTCCCTGATCCTGCTGAAGCCTTCTCATTCTCTCTCCTCTCTCTCTCTCAGTAAAGTAGTGATGATGATGATGATGATGACGATTTCAGCCGATTTCAATTTGATTTCCCCCTTCCAATCTTTTGCGGAAAATGAGGTTGGAAAACAAACTTTGCTCGATTCGATTCGATCCGCGATATCGTTGCTTGTGTCACTGTGTAAATCGGTTTGTGGAAGCGAAACAAACGGCAAAAATTTTGATACTTTTGGGCAAATGTTTGGATTGTTTTATTGAAAGTGTCTTGAACTGTCCCCGATAACATGTTGATAATAATATTCCACAAAAGTCAAATGCCTAACGTCTAACTGCCGGGTAATGTGATGACTTTAAATTTACTTAATGTTTTTGTATTTTGTAGTTCAGATTGAAATGTTCAAATCCAGTTTGTGGATAAATAAATAAAACTAAAGACAGACAGTTAGCCGGCAAAATCGAACAAACTCGTTTGCAAAAATAGTTTTATTTTTTGTATTTTTTTTTTTTGCATCTTTTGTCCAAGCTTAATGCTATTTTAGATAGCCTTTATGTTCTTGTTTCAAGTGATTGGCGTGGCATATCTTCTAAAGAAATCCTTTCAAGGCATCAATCACTTATAATAATCGTTAAATTAATTTAAATGTCTTAAATTTATGCACCTTTTAAATTTATATTGACAAACACTTAATGTTTATTTCAAATCTCTTTCATTAAATCTGCGTTTGGTTTCTCTATATTTATAATTACTTTTGATTTATGGATCAACTGCATTTTATTGCTTCCTGAATATTTTTCCACGGACTTTCTTGTCTAATTTATTTTCGCCTTCAGTCTTTCAAATTTGTTGTGCAAATTTTTAATACTCAATAAGAAGGAACTCTTCGCTGCTAGCTCGTATTTTTAGCCAGAAAATAAACGAAAAAGTTCATCATCTGATTCGCTTTCACTGGGCACCGTCATAAATGGGGATCTTGGAATTTCTGCAATTTGTTGTTTATGGCGAGAAACGAGCAGCAACAGCAGCAGACGCAGCAGCATCAGAAGAGAGCAGTATAAACCCCCAAAAAACAACAATAAATATACATATATAAATTATAGACAAAAAAAAAAAAAAAAAACACAAGACTTTGCCGAAAGACAGTCAAAATGACGACTGCGAGAAACAGGTACCAGTTCGTGCCTAGCGCCGTTCCATGTGCGTACACCTGCCAAAAAAAAACCACCCCCTGCCTCCCATACACAGGGGAAAAAAGTATATTGCAAAATTTAACACAATTAAAAATATATAAAAAAAAATTATAAAAGGTCAAACTGGTTTAATTAATAATAACACATCGATACAACAAGATTCTTGCACATTAAAAACCTTAAATAATTGATTAGTTTTTAAATTTATTTTATATTAATTTGTAGTTAAAAAACAATATTTTGAAAAACTATATATTTCAACAACAAATAAATTCAGCCTTAATTCTTATTTAAAATAAAATTCTTAAAAAGGATTTTAGCTTGATTTCTGGTAGTAATATTTTACATAAACAATATTCAAGATATTTAATATTTCTTTCAGTGCTTCACCACGAGGAGCAGAGTAAGAGAGAAGCTCTTTAAAATTGTAGGGTAAGTTGTTGTTATTTTCGGCGAATCTGAATTTCACAGGCGGCATACACGCCCCCTCCGCCGATCGTTGTCGATTAGGGCGTGTGATTTATAGAGGCGCCCCGCACTGAATTCCAAAATCCAAAAAACCAAATCGAACTTGGAATGATAAAATTGCGTAAAAAAATAAATAAAATAAAGTAAAACCAGTTTTGCAAACAGCGACAAAAGTTCGCCGATGATGATGATGAGATCGTTGTGGGCACGTGTGTGCAATCACCCCAGGCTTATCTTACAGTTTGTTTTAATTTTATAACTATTATTATTTCTTATTACTATGCTTAAGCCCACACTTCTATGTATATATATATATTTTTTTAAATTTTATTTCCTTTCTTTTTTGGCCGCTTTGCCAAAACGGAAATGCAAGGCGCGCGTGTTTCTATTTTTGTGGCCACCGAACTCATCAACTGCAACGTCATCATCTCATTATTATCATCATTATACCCATCATCATCATCATTCTCATCACCATGATCATGATGATCGTGATCATTATTATGGCTAAAATACGATTCATTCATATATTCTTCGTTCAAGTTAGCAACAACAGCAAAAGTTGAATGAATTCCAACGGATATATATACAAATTGTGAGTATATATACACAGATATAAAGATCTTAAGATCCCAAGGGAACGAAGGCATGAATTGCGACCATATATAGCGTATAGAAGGGGATCATTAAGGGAAGACCACAACCAAAGGAACACAATGGAGGGGAAAACTTCAAAAGAAACTTTATGGCAAATGATTTGCAAACTTTGTATACACTTCTTTTGCAGAGAAATTTTACTAAATATATTAATAATATATTATTTTTAATATATAATCAAGCCTTAAATTATATTATATTTTTTTACGCTTTAAAAATATACAGAAAAATGCATAAACTAATGCAAGCTAAATCAAGTCAAAGTCAGTGTATTTCAAAATCATGTTACTTTCGCTCTCTTCTTATTTTACGTTGTGTTTGTGTTTTTAAAAAGGGTTTTTAGTTGGAATTTCTGGCATATATCCTACGGGCAAACAAGGGGGAAACCAAAACCAGAGAACTTCAATAGCTGGTGGCGCATGGCAACAGCTGAAGATCCCAAGAGAGGCAAAGACCCAAAGATATTTAAGCCGCCGCCACGATGACGACGCATACGCAGCATGTGTGTCTTCTGCGCAGATACAAAGATACACAGATATCGATACAGATGCAGGAGGGGAGTTTTTGCATGAAAGTTAGTTCCAAAAAATTTACAAATTATAGAAAAATTTAAATCATCATTAAGGATTTATTTGGAGTTTTGCCTGCATCCTAGAGATACTTTTTCTGAACCAGTAAATACATTCTGCGTAAATTTTCCTAATTCAACAATTTTTAGCTTGAAGTTTTCCAAAAAATCAAAACCCAAAAGACATAAAAAAAACCGAATCTGTGAGTGGAAAATCCCCTTGAGCCACACACTTCCACGAAACGAGTTTCCATAATGGGTTTAATGGCACCACCGGGGTTACGTGTTGCTAACGAACTTTTCTCCGCAGTTTGGACTTCTTTTTTTGTTGCTTTTTTATTTTGGGATACGAAATATTTCATTTTTCATATGAAAGAAACCCGCCAAAAGTCACACACACGTGTTGTGTGGGGTGGGCTTGTCTCCAAGAACCTTTCGGTTTCTGTGTTTAGATTTCCACCCAAAAAAAAAAAAAAAAAAACTTGTTGTAATAAGCGATGTTTCGGACCGGAAATGTTAATGCGGCCTTAATGTATTGTATAATTGCGGTCAGGCCATAAAAATGAATAGAAATCCATAGGAAATTAAGTCATTCGCATTCAATTACGTGCCCCGCGCGCGAACATCTAGAACGTTTTGCACATTTTTCGTATGGTATTGGTAGCCGTCGCACATAAACGTAAATTAGATTGATGTAAGGCAGTGCCAAAAAAATTTAAAAAAAAAATAGAAACAACAAATTTAGGTACAGTAAGTACTCATAAAAAATAATATACAAATTTAAAATATTTATATATTTTCTTCTTAGTTTCTTTAATTATTTCGGCTTGTCTTGAATTATTACTTAAGCTAGCATGCTTTTATTTATTTTTATAGGGTTTAAAATTTTATTAAAACTTTAAATATTTAATATATTTTATTTGTAATTAAATATTCAAGTTTTATAGTTTTTATTGAACATTTACTGTGGCAAGTTAAGAAAACAGGAAGACTTATCAACCCGGGTACGTGCCATCGTTGTTTGGTATTTTATTTGGGAATTGGTTTGCCTTATTTTTTGTTTGTTTAATACATATATATACCCTAAAAAAAATGCCATAAATCGTAGAAGTAGGAAGGAGATCGCTCCGATCCGATGCTATGCTCTTTGTTTGCCACTCGGCAATTAGTTATTTAATGCTTGACTGCAGACTTATCGCCAGTGATCACTGATCGAGGGCTGGGCATGGCTGCCCTACAGAAAAATTCAAATAAAAACAAAAGGGGATGGGGTTTGTTTTCTAAACATATACGAGTCTTCCGAGAATATTTTTGTAATATTTTTGTTAATTTTAGTTGCTGGAAAGGGGTTGGTTTCCGTTTTATCAAAAGGTTAACCAAGTTTTGATTATTATATTATACTTGAGGGAAGCATAAATATGCTAATGGCTTTATTTGCTAAAAAACCCATTAGGAAAATCAAAACGAGTGCCCCTTTTGGGACACTTCACTGCCCATACCCCTTTTTTCACTTTAAATGCGTTCTCTAGGGGCCTAGCATACAATTAAAAGCGAATGGGGTGTGTGTGTGTGGTGGGGCTTACTCAAAAATCGATAAACAAATCACTTCCGATGACGACATTTGAGCACATGGCGTATGCGCAATGTGTGGTATCAAAAAAAAGGTTTGCTGATCACCTGATATGGCACTCAGGCAATTTCCTCAAGCGGAAGAGAATTTTAAATAAATTAAAAATACTTTTAAAAACATAATATTAATAAACACTTGAAGTGAAAGAATAAAATCAAGAAGCTGACTTTAGGCTTAAATTAAATCTAAGACTGAATCACCTTTCGATGGAAATGAAATTCAACAAAATTTCCTGGACTTCCTTTAGTCACAAATGTTTTACAGCACAATCTTTAGCCGGAATCTATAGACTTTTGCTGCTAATCAGTAATTCATAAACAAGCCAATCTATATATAGAAAATTGACTGTCGGCTGACGCTGTTTTCTCAAATACATTTTCCACAACATTTCGTACAATTGTTATTAATTGAAAACATTATGGAATTTGCTGTTTACTTAAATACTCTAAGGCAACCAAACAAATCAACTAATTTAACTGATACATATATATATAGTATATATATTTTGTATGTATATTTTGCTGTTTGTTGTTGGCTTTCTTGAAATTAAAAATTAAAATTGGAGGGATGAGTTCATTTAAGATGAGAGCAAGAGGAGAGTCTGTCCCGTCCGCGTGCTTGCTGTCACAATTTTCTGATTCTGACACTTTTCTGACAAGAACAACAATAACAACAAGCACGTACTATAGCTACTACCAACAACCCAAGTATCGTAATAATATTGTGAACCAAAAAATCTTGACACTTGTCAAAACAAATCATCTTCATTATAAGATGTGTCTTTATTTCCAAGTTTAATGTGAAAAAAAGGGGACTTGAAAGGTGATGAATGCATTTTTCCCGGCTAAATGTTTTATTTAATTTATATTTATAAATTATTAAAGGTTTTGGGACTTGTAAAAAATATATATTATTTTTTTAAGTGTTTAAGATTTTTTATTAAATTATTTTCCTTGTTTCTAGCTTGTTAATTTATTTATTATTATTTTACTCTTTTTTCCTTTGGCTTGCTTTATATAGTAATTAATTTTTTGTAATTAGAGT